>JAHZNA010004413.1:0-40451 GCA_027743935.1 Sinodicranocentrus sp. ZH6
CTCTCTCTCTCTCTCTCTCACTCTAGTCGCCAAATAACTATGCCAAAATCTGCTGGTTGCTGGATGAAACATGAAATCCTTCTCGAGGCTGATAAACAATAGAAGAGAGAGAGTATCCAATCTAAAATTACTGTGATATGTCGTCTTATACATATATATGCTTTGTCAGAACTGCTAATGACTCCTGTCATGTGTCATGTCTGAATGCATCCTAGTGTCGTTTTGGATTTATTTGTGCTTTGCCAACCATTCCCTACCAATCATCTCTCATTACCTTTTAAACTACAAACCAATGTGGATCAAAACCATAGGAAAAAGAGGTGTATAAGTGCACCCCAGAAAAGGGGAATGACTACCCGAGAGGGATGAGAGCTGCTAGGGAAGCATATAATTTGTAGATACCCTTCTCCCCTATGCAGTATTCATGAGGATGAGCACATTCAACCTGAGAACTTCAGTTTACCAATTCATCCACTCCCATGGAAAACAAAATAATAGACTTCGTGTGATCTGATCATGTCCCTGTCCTCCTCATTCATGTATGTCCTCGTCCTCCTCCATTTAAAGCATATACCTTATCCGTCTTTATATTCATCAACGTCAACATCCTCATTCAACGTGAGCTACTTGGAGTGCAACTAACTATGCTGTAAAAAAAGACGAGCACTTCTCTTTGTAATATATGTAGTTGGGTGGATGAATGTTACATCATGTGTTTTCTTTTTGTCGTCTACGTACTCCAGTTATAATTAATCTGTAGCTGAAGTGCATCAACAGAAAGAATAGGAAGTATTTACTTTTCATCAAATTACTATGACATTTCAAAACTTTATTATTTTTTCTTGTTGATTTACGTATATTACTTTGAGATGACAACATGAACAAACATGTATGTATGTGTATCTCAGGAAAAAGCTGCTCTGTTTCAATACGATTTACAGGAATGTGTAATAAAGACTCTTGTCCATTGTCAAGGGTTGCAAAGGGAAGAGGAAGCTGTAGGCTGACAGTTCCTCTCAAATGGAAACAAAAGGAAGTTGACAACAAGTTCTATTCATGTCTCGACAAAGACATGATACTAAAAAGTGGGGCAGACAGAGCACGAATCCAATTTTATGTACCTAGAGTAGCACGCTGGTGGAGGAGATGTGAAGGAATTTTTTTGAAGCAAAGGGTGAAATGACAAAATGAAAGGGGAAACTGATGCATGCATACTCACGCACTCTTGTCTTTGCAAAATATCACAGATATTGAGAAAGACAGGGATGTTCAATGAAACAAGGATAAAGAAAAAGAGGAAATAACAAGAAAACAGTGATCAAGCATCTCTTTATCCTCCTCCATTTTCATCATCCTGAGAAACGTTACGGTGATTATGGTTATGTCAAAAACGGGAAACCCGTCATCTACAGGAGTAAACCACACAATTTCTTTTAAGCTGTGTTTAAACGGGAGAGTGTACATGACTGATATTATTTCATGGAGAAG
Organism: Sinodicranocentrus sp. ZH6; assembly: GCA_027743935.1. Classification (NCBI taxonomy): domain Eukaryota; kingdom Metazoa; phylum Arthropoda; class Collembola; order Entomobryomorpha; family Entomobryidae; genus Sinodicranocentrus; species Sinodicranocentrus sp. ZH6. The sequence goes on from JAHZNA010004413.1 coordinate 1,489, forward strand.
GATGATGAAGTGAAGGAATGAGTGCGTGTATGAATAAGAAAATGAAAACGAAGCAAAAGCAATGGTTCTTCATTAGTTGTCAAAATATTCCCCTTTCATTACTCTTTTCAAAGAGAGACAGCTCGAGAGAGGAAGATAGGAAAAGAAAATCTGAGGATACCCTCGCCAGTTGGTTGGTCTATTCAAAAAGGATTTTCACAGCTTTCTCTTGGGTACCTATAATCTCCACACAATGTGTGTCTCTCTTTAATTGTGAAATATTTTCCAGAACCATCTGATAGTCGAGTATTCTTTTCTCTCTCTTTCCTATGCCCTGGAACAATTTTGTTTTTATTATTCTCATTCTCTCTCAGTCTCTGGTCAATATAATAGTACAACAGATGTAGGAAAATATTGTTTTTGAATTGAAAATTTCTCAGTCACGAGGATCCCCCAGGAAGATTAATAAATATCTGAATAATAACCTCATAAAAGCTCAACTAAAAAGAGAGAATAAAATAAGTACATGTGTTTCTTCCCTCCCTCCTCATCCATCGTGTAATGACCTCAGTTGGGAAAAAAGGCTTCCATAGAAATATGGAGTTTAATCCTTAATTCATCTCGGAATAAATTTCCTCTCTTTCCACTCCCTAGCTCCCTTGAAAACTTTCAATAGGGCTCAATTGAATGAACTAGTATTCCCCAGAGACATGACTCTGTTTGCATAGAAAGAGCAGTAGCATATTTGAGTGGGTTCTTGTTGGCCTGTTCTCCAATCCAGTTAGGATATTTAAAAAATGCTGGTATGTGCATATTCCTCTCATTTGCCTTTTCCATACATTTTCCACATGGTAATTATAGTTTTTGTTTTAAGACAAGAAAAGAGAGACAAGCAGCAGAGGAAAAACTAATCTAGACATGTTTACCGAAGAAAAAGTAAAGTATGGAGGAAGCCCGGGTGTCGAAACCTCTTCAACGTGAGACATTCCATTTTACAAAGTGAGAGAAAGACAAAGCATGAATTGTCTCGTTCAAGGGATCCCAAGTCTCAAGGACTTTTCCCGTTGAAAGCTTCCTACACACGAATACACGAAAGTATAAGAGTAACAAGGGGAAGGATAACTATATTCTTAGCAAAAGTCCACAATTTCCACTATATATTCTGTCTTCAAATCTCATGCTTTTTCTTGGTGTTGAGATGTTAAGAGAAAAAAAGGAAACGACAAGAGAGCACAAAGTGTACTATCATCATCTCCTTTCATCTTCTTTCTTCTTATATTCATACGGGTATGGTGGGCAGACGGAGAAAAAAAGAGGGAAACCTGTGATACTCGAAACCTTCTGTAAATACACACACACACATGTTCATCCTTGAGATTGTATAAGATGTAATCCCCGCATACCTTTTTGTAGAGTTGTTAAATCGAGATTTCTCCAAAAGAGGCTCGTTAGTTTTTCCAAAAAAAAGTTGTCTAGCTCTTGAAAGATAAAATAGGGAAAAAGGGCTTGAATAGCTGCCACACCACCATCACCACAACTATTTCTAGATCAAGACGGTATAATTCATGTATTTGATTATTTGTAGTGTCTACTTGTCTTCCTTATTACGCACTACTTTTCAACTCTACCACCAACAAAATGGAAAACTTATGGTAGACTTGTGTCCTCTTCTCCAATTTTCTCCTCTTTAAAGAAAAACCTATATATGTACCTATATATATAAACCTATATATATATGCAGAAAATAAATTCTTATGGGGCTACATGAGTACTGAGTACTTGTGTGTTGAAGCATGTGTGTCTTCTCTTTTTATATATTTACGTTTCTCTTCATCTCCTCCTTCACTTAGGAACGCATAGAGGAGGACGGAGGAGTATTGTGTGTGGACACATGAAAATTTCATGACAAACTTCCTATAGAACAATCAAGACAGTTAGTTGGGAACTCTTTTCTTAGACACTTTATACATAACTTTTCACCGTACACTTTTCCCTTGTTCTAAGTCTCTCCACTCGAAAAGTTAAAAGGAGAGCACACACAGACACATACACATACACACACACATGTGTACAAAAATTTTAGCGGAAGGAGAAATAAAATGAAGCAAACACAAGTTTTTTCCCTCTTCTCTCTTTCGTTTTCTTCTTTCCCATTTTGAGGGTGAAAAGTCACTTGTTCATTGTTTCACAGTGTGTCCTTTACAAAGTGCACATTTGGCGGGGACATATATGCATTAGACGAAGGGATATATATGTATAGATAGAAGCAGACTTATTATGACCTTAAGGTGAACTACCTATCGTCACAGATCAATGTCTCCTTATGTCTTTTATTGTGATAGGGAAAGTGAGAGCATTGGGAAATAGTAGAAGGTAGGTAGACATGTCCATCTGCAAAAGTGAAAATGGGAGGAAACCATAGCAAAGGGAAAGCATGTTCTGGTTCTGGTCCACTTAGGAGCTTAACTGGTAAAGTCGGAGAGAGCAAGATAAGACAATATTATATTGAAAGGTCTAGCAGAAATGAGGAATAGGGAAAAATAAATGTATATATTCGACAAGGCTTGTTATGTCCAGTTCTCTTAGAACTGGAAACAAAGATGGAGAAAAAAGAGAAAACCATGTCAATTCAAGTCAGCATACTCAAATACGTGCTACTCTAGAAACCCAGAAAAGTGTGGGAATAAGAGAGAGAGAGAGAGAGAGTTTGCGGGGAAAAAGTGAAAAAAGGAGAAACGAAAGGAACAAAAATATCATCATTAAACTTTCATACATCAAAGAAATAAAGTAGGCTAGCGTGGAGAATTGTTGAATTTCGAGTGTAAAAAAGTCTCCCAAAAGAAGGGCAGAGTAGCAACAGAGTAACACTCGGAATCAACTACCGATAAAGTTTTTGTCTTATACCACGCTACGCCTAACTCGTCATGTGAGGGAAGTAGAACTTTCTTGAAAAAATTGGTATGTTTGTATCGAAAAAATAGGAGCATGAATAAGGAATTCCGAGGGTAACATCATCCATGATGCACACTCGGCTTCAGTAAAACTTGGATGCATATGTGGCCCATTTCATTGCTCAAGTCTTGTTGATTTTTTTTCTTCTCGTTTTCTTTTCTCTCTCTCACACTCTTGTCTGATTCCATCTAGAATTGGAGAAACTAGTAAAGACGTTAGAAGAGAAGAGATGCCTTTACACGCAATGTGTGTCTGTATACGGAAGATTTAATAGAGGAAAATTGTATGTAAAATGGGGAAAAAAGGAACGTGCAAGCACAACAAAACTTTTTCTTCTTTTCCATTTTCTTCTTTACTCAGAAAAAGCACGATAGAGACAGTTGCTCTCTCTTTTTCTTTCTCCTTTTTGCAATAACAGAGTGTGTATGTGTTGGTAAAAACATTACATTTGCGATAATAAATTTTAAAAATTTGCTCAGAAAGATGACATTAGGTCCTAAATGTAGTAAAATACTGCACAAATTCATTTTAAATAACCCAAAAGTGGCTTTCTTTTCCAGAACATGAGTCCCATTGCAGGGGAAAGTGAGCTTCCACTCCCACTCATATCCACACAACTGCCTTCTGCTCACTAAGGACGCATACATATAAATGACTAAAAAATGTAACAATATAGAGTACCACACACGGTCACGATTCTCCACCAAAAAGGCAACATATATACTACTGGTACGTATAGACATGCAGACCCCACCATTCAAACATTTTTCTCTCCAAATGATCCTCCTTCCACACACTTTGTGTGGAAAAAAAGGAGAAGGAAAAAACAAGGAATTTGAAACTAGATCCTTTTTCGTATTTATATTACCAAAGCACACAAAGAATTCCTGGCTCCTTAAGTCTCCGGTTTTGTCTTAAGTTTCCCATATGTAAAAGTAGGCGAGTGGAAGCAGCAGAAGAGTGGAAAATATACATAAAAATTTCAATGATATCTCTCTCCCTGTCTGCAACCCTCTTTTTGCTCACGTTGCAAAAGAAAAAAAGGAGGAAAAAGTGTTTGCGTTTTAGTGTGTATTGTTCCTATTCATACAGCCATTCACAGGGAAAATGTTAAAATGCTCACTCCTCTTCCTACATGAATCTTCCATATTCATTCTTACATACCTAAATATAACACAGAAGGAGGGGAAAAAAGGTTAGCAACCCATAGAAAAATACTTTTTTCCCCTGTCTAATGCACATATTATGCTTGCTGGAGAAGGATGATGCATACATGCAGGCGGAGGAGAGAAATAGAATAGTAAAGGAACACACACACTTTCATTCTATCCCATTATAAATTCAGGGCTTTCGACTTCTCTCAAGTTACATATCTTACAGCTATGCAGAACTCTAGCACAAGTATTACTTTATGTGCCCTAGTCTGGAGTACGTTTACATTATCTAGATATGCAAAGGAAAAGACACAGTATCACTGTGAAATGTTGTCCTCCTCCACCTCTTTCCCTCCAGTATTGTATGTCATTTTTTTCTTATGGGGTTCTCCCTGGTAATGGTGCTCTTTGTGAGTGTGCGGTTTTACGTTTTCTTTGTTTGTTGATAAAGCATTTGGAGAGATCTTGCAAACATAATGTATGCTTATATCTAACTACTCAAGAGTATGCAGCTAGTTCTCTGTAGCACGTTTCGTACTTCCTGGCTAAGCCTTTTGAAAAGTTGAAGGAGGGAAATGATGTGTGTAGTTATATCACCGGAGGTATACATAGCTCCGGTAAAAAGGTTGGAAAAAGTTTACTTCGGCCCCAACGTTTTGTCTTGACAGGAGTCAACAGCAAGCGCTAGGTTTGTGTAGCCATAAGCGAAAAAAAGACGGGGTTGATATTGTTCCACGAGCTGGTGTGCTCTTTTGCAGAAAAGTAGAATGAAAATTGGGGATATTGTGTTCCTTTTGGCGTTTTAACTGGATCTGAAATAAAAAATAAGTGTACTAGAGGATCCGGCCATGTATGAGCATATTTATGTACGGCTTCAGTCTCGTTACAAGATTTAGAATAGCTTATGTAGCAACCCAAGGAGTTGAAATCAATTTTCTCACTAGTTGGATGCACTCCGGGTTGGGTAATGCCATTTTTGAATGTTCACTTTCACTCTGTCAGTTCTCATTGAGAATTTATTACACTTTGGTTGGCAGTTGGAAACTGAGAGTTTCCATGAAAAAAAACTCTTGTACAGACCTTTGCCTGAGGAAATGGGGTTATATATTCAGTCTCCATTTTAACTCCTTTTAATGCCAAATACGAGTTCTTCACTTTTGCCAATTATATTTCCTTTTTTCGTTTTTTACCACGTCCCACCAACACCCCACCACCATCATTCTCCTAGTCACACTCACTTTTACTCCAGTTCTGATAAGATTATCATGTAGTTCGAAATTACTTGAGTAACTGATCTTACTGCGAGAGAAAGTAGTTCACGTTGGCATAATAAAAAAGAGGTTTTATCATGCTTTAGATATGCATTAACGTGCTCCTTTGTATACAACTTTGAACTAAAAATCTCATGCATAAATGCATCTTTCTTAAATTGAAACGCTATGTTAAAAAAATTTCGCTTCCTGAATACATAACACATACTTTTCTCCAGCTTCCACCAGTAAGTATTTCTCCGACAGCGAATAAGTTTTGTATGAAGAATTTTTCTCTTGTGAAGAAAAAAACATGGTCTCAATGTAATTCATAAAAAATGCTATTGCGAATGTGAATAAAAGCGATTTCTAGGGAGAGCTCAACTTCTTGATTTTCCTTGTTCACCATAAGTGTGCCAAATTGTGCTTTGCAAAAGATGAAGGGAGGAGGAGGAAAAAATACTATGAGAAAAAACGGCTTACTTCCTTACAATCCTTAAGTATGGGAAAAGCTATAAGGAAAAAGTGTGCCTGACGTGTAATTTATTACTGCTATATTTGAGGAGACAAGTGAGAATTCACTGCTCCCCTATAACCCACCGGAATGTACACAGTTGTACAAAGTGTGTTAGAGTAACAACAGAGAAGATGACAGAATGAACGAGTTAGGGAGCAGTTTTCTCAGCCGGTGTGGAGAAAAAGGCAACTTTTATCAAATACGTTTTGTGACAGAAAGAAAATGAATATGTTTTTTTCTCAAAAATACAGCCATGCTTAATGATACTTGGGCTATGTGCGTACGTGCACCCACACATGCTAGGAAATTCCCAACTGTTATGCTATTTTCCCCCCAGAGTTATCCGGAGAAAAAATGACATGTAATTTTGAATATTATATATTTTTCCCTTTCATACACATATTCATGCATGACCTAAGCTAAATGAATCATTTAAATGTTACACTAACTGCACCAGAATAATTGGCAATTGACAAGTAATAGGGAAAAGCTAAAGTATGCTTGAAAAATCGCGTAGGTGAGGTCACATAAGATAGATTTTGTTGTTGGTGTTGTTTGTTTCCAACGAAAGGAAATTGAAGGTATGCTAGACATAAGTACTTTTCAAGAACGCCCTCGCATTATTGCACAAATGAGCTTCATTATGCTCATACCCAACCTCATCATCACGATACATACCACTATTGGCTAAGAATAGTTTTCATTTTTTCTTGGTGCTAACTCATATTAGCCCAGATTTGAGGAAAAGTATTCCAGGGCAATTGCACTTGGAGAAAGTTAAACGTAAACAGTTTGCGTTATTATCGTTGCAAGTATAATGCTATATAAATGTGTACAACTGATATAAGTATATGTTGGTAGATGAATTTGTAATATGTATAATATATATATATATATATATATCTACAATTTTGGAATGAATAGAGAAAAAGGCAAAAAATCTGATGTGCTTGCATGGTTTTTCCATCTTTTTCCTAGATTGAATGTATTTCTACATGACCTGGACCCAATGGGCTTTCATCTCTTGAATGTGGCACTTCATGGGTTGGCCTCTGCAATATTTGTGAAAATGTGTTTGGAAGTAGCTCGAGTTACTACAACTTGTGCTTTTATTGCTGGTCTCCACTTTGCAACCCATCCAGTTCACACCGAAGCGGTTAGTAACACAGAAAAAAAAATCTTTTTACTGCGTACTAACATTCCATGTAATGTGTCTTGTATTTCCCCATTTGTTATCATGTCTCGTCTTTTCGCCCTCTGTCGCTCCTCTATGCTAAACATGAAGCTTTTCCTTTTTTATATTACTCTCTTATTACTTCAAATCAAGCTTGAGAAACCAAAGTGTTTCCCTTTTGTACTTTCTCTTTTTCCAATTTCCTTTCTGATAGCTTGACTTCATTCACACGTACATTTGTTAGTCTTTAATGTACATGCCTTTCTCCCTCCAATCCTACCACAATATGTAAGCTCTCTAAGAAAAAAGTATTATTTTTTTAAAGTCAGTTTGCGAATTCCTAAATCCTCTTTACCTACTTTCAAAAATAACTGCACTATTAACTACTTTCCCTTCTTTTAGTCGGAAAAACCCATATTTCTCGAATTAATCGTACCTTTTTTCCTCTACAGGATAACGAAGTAAAGCTTTTTTACAACAGTTATAAATTAATTTTCCCAATTTTCCAAACAACTTCTACGGAAAAGAAAATTCTTTGAATACAATCTCATTATATAGTTCTCTGCTGGTTTCACTAACTGCTCTAATTGGAAACATAAGCGAATATAAGAGGCTTATAAAAAAAGATGATTCACCATTAGCCCCTTTATTAAATTTTTATATTGTGCTTCTAAAAATTTCTAACCACATGATTTTGCTAAAGCATTCCACCAAACAACATAATGACTCCTGTTCCATTACCGTTAACGAGCAAAAATTAGAAAAATACACGGCTTTTCAATACCCCATATATCAATTGGTAGAGATGGGGCATTGTGAGTATATGAGAATATGACTATAAATTGTGAATTTTTTACAGGTGACAGGAATTGTCGGTCGTGCGGATCTACTCGCATCAATTTTCGTTTTGTGCTCATTTCTCGTCTACAACAGGTAACAAACTTGATATAAATATGCTTCTCCCCTTTTCCCATATACCCACACGTGTATTATATACGGTTGACGGTGATGATTATAATGATAACAATAATGACAACACTAATGGCCAAAAAAACATATCAGACTAGTTTTTTACCGCAAATAACCCCGTCCTACTCGTCCCTCGTCTTCTTTTCTTGTTTTTTTTGCCAGAGAAATTTTTTTTCTTGAGTTCTTTTCCCTTTTCGTGGAAAAATCAATAAAAACAACATTAGGACAAAATAACAACAAAACCTTTTCCTTACTTTAGGAGCATTTCTCAGTAGGCAGTTGTTTGTGTATGTAGAGAAGAAGGGAAAAACGTGCCAGTCTCATGTTTTCTCTCTTACATGCTTGCATAAATTCTACAAGAGGGTTCGAATAAACGTCTACGAGAGAAGTATATAAAAGCACATGTTGATAGGAACTAAGCTACTTTATCATTGCCCGTCAACATGTGCTTCCTCAACCGTTAGTTCATATGTATATGCACGGATGGAGAGAATAGCACTTATAGATTTGAAGTTAATGTCGTATGTGTGAATCCTAGAAGAAAAATGTGTTTTGTCCTTTTCTTCACCCTTTTAAATCATGATGAAGTGCTGGCTTGTTTACAGGAGTGAAAAAAACAACCACTCTTGGAATATACCCTTGCCCTCCACCTATTTACATAATATTGATCTTCTAAAAGGAGGATTTCTGTCTTCCCATTTTACAAAGTTCCTCAAGAGATCATATGACAATTGCATGTGTATACCTAGGTCATTTGTTTTAAAAGGGGAAAACGGGAATTCTGCTTGGGCTAAAAAATGGAATCCTCCCCGTTCCCTAAATAACGTCAGATTGGCTGTCCTTTTTACTAAATATTATTATGCCAAACGTTCCCATGTCATCTCTACAGGAGACGGCGGAAGAAAAAGAAGAAGCGATCAAAGTTTTGTGGTATTTTTTTGAAAAAAATAAATAAAAAATGCTCACCCATTTTATAACAAGTTCCACAGTTTACTTACACACACATCTTCCATAACAAGTAGAAAAAAGCATGGACAAAACCTAGTCTGAGTAAACATGCCTGCTGGTTTCTCTTTTTATTATTATTACAACCACACAATCTGATTGTACCGTTTCGCCATGAATACAAATGCCCAAGTACCTACTGCAACATCACAGGTCATTTTTGCTATTGCTGTTCCTGTCCGCCTATACGATTTCCATCTTGCTTACTTATCCACTATCAAAAAAAACTTTCCCATTATCCGAGACCAGGGGACATGCTGACATTTCGTTTGCCTTATCTTCTCGACAGAGTTGTGTTTTGTATGCAGGCATATTATTATCATAACTCTTCACGAGGAAAAATAGCCACTAGCAGAATAGACGAGAAAGAGAGAGTAAAAAGACGGGGATAAAAAGAGCGGCTACGAGAGAAGCAATACTATTCAATACCCCCACCCTAGTATATGCTTCTGTATACGTGTGCAACTGGGGAGGAATGTGAAAGTAAATATCAAGCTGAAAAGGTTATTGTACTTCAAAACATTTTCACATTATCTATACATAATCATAGAGAAAAAACGAGAAAATTTTCGAGTACAGGTTTATATCATTACTGGAAGAGAGAAACGGGGCAGCTTCAAACTATCGTACTCTGGCAGTGGGTCGGTTTGCAAAAAAAAATATATATTTATTACATGCAACATATCCTGCCTATCATTCAGAACAAAAGGACACTCTGCGGCAGTCAGTTTGAGGAAAAGTTGTAAATAAAGGAAGAGTAATATGCTCAGCTCAGTGCACACTTGCAACTTTCACATTACCTTTTTACACTTAACCTAGCTTCCACCGCGTGGTGAGGGAAATATGTGTGGTAAGTAAGAAGAAGAGGAGAAGAGCATAAGTTCCTGGTGAAAGGAAAACTTTCTTTTTTCCAGCAAATATTACTTTCCGAGTATTTGGGGAAGTGAAGAGAAGATAAATAATAAATTTACTTTCCCATTCACCACACTCTTGTACATTTGTGGAAGAGTAGAGGAGGAGGAGAGAGAGAAAAAAAACTAATGACCACAGTGTCCCTTCTACATATCATCAGTCTCTGTTGTTGTGTACATATTTCTCGAGAAAAAAAAACAGATGAGAAGGTAAGATTTGTTTGAATGTAGAAACATGTGTGGTAGAGTCAGGTTATTCACATCATCAGTCCTAAATCCCAAAGAATTAATGGAAGACTTTGGTGCATATTGTGACGTGAAAGGAGGAAAAAAGTTGATAGAACACTATATACCACCAGCCAACATAGGATAGTAAAGTGAACAGCAGAGTAGTAACACAACAACATCAACAAAAAAAGAGAAAGAAAAAAAAGGAAACTACTAAAGCTTTTCGCCGAAAGCTGGTGACATATTTGACTCCGTTTCGGATGGACAGGTCGAATGAAAGAAAAAAAGAGAGGATATAAAGGGCACACCACCATTACTCCACGAGACAACCTAAACGCTCTCTCTCTCTCTCTTTTCTATCTACCTTCTATACATTCCTTAATGCAAAGGTCTACCACCACTCACAATATTCCATTATATGAGAGAAAATAGGAAAACCATTATTGGGTGGCAGTGATGTCTATAGCTGTCACTTGACTCACAATGGGAAAACATTGTGGACAAAAGTATGCAGGGAATAAGCTCTAATGCAGGTTTTACCACTAGCCTTTTGCTGACCTCGACTAATGCCTGATTATTAGGGACGAGGTGGAGGTGGAAGAAAATGTGTATTGGAAATAAAAATATTACTTCAAACGACCGAGGTGGTGGTGTTGGTGTGTGCAGTCTCTCTTTAATATATAAAAAAACTTATTTTGCTTTCTATCATTTACTCCATGTGGTGTGGCCTTGGGCGTGAAAGAAAAAAATACATGCAGTCAATTCCACCTCCACACGCGCATTTCATGTGCAGGCAAGTCTGGAATGTAAACTTTTATTACAACTTTTAATGGAATTCTTTCCCTGCACTAGTCATTCTCCTTCCTTCCCAATTGTCAGTTTTACCTCTGTGCATCATTATGCACTTAATATACGGTTGCACACATGTGGGGGGCTAGTGTACAAAGTGCAATCATATTATTACCCCAATACACTTTTTTCCCTTCTGCTTTCTCTCCTCTCGCTTTTCTCTACTCAAGTTGGTTTTTTCCACTGATTCAAACACACATTGTGCCATTATTGGAATGCAAGTGGTGAATAATGGAAAAGTGGAGTTTGTACTAGCCACATAACCACCACTCCTCTGGTACCAAGCAACTCCAAGAGTCCAACAGGCTTTTGTACTTTCATCATCAAATATATATAGGTAGTTTGTTGGTGCAGTGCACAATAACAGAGAAGAGAGAAGAAAAAGTGAAAGGGGAGTATATCATGTTTTCATTTATATATATCCTCCTTCTTCGCCTCTCTTTTCTATAAAGAAATGCATTATCTGGAATAATAGATGTTTGGATGAGTGAGTGAGCATAAGGGTATGTTTATATGTTTGCCTGCTTAGCACACCACCACCACTTGGGTGTGTTTGAAAGGAGAAAAGTTTCAATTTTAGTTGGATTCCTCCCCTGCCCACATGTTATTCAGACAGTCACTTATTGTATCCCACGTTAATTCCTTTTTTCTACTTCATCCATCTAAAATGAGATGAAGGGAGAGAGAGAGATGGGAGCTTAGGAGAAAAATAAAAGTTTTTTTTTTCGTTTGTTTGTAATCTCCCATTACTAATTCTGTATGAGTCTGTCTCTGTCACGAGCTTGGGGAGAGAATCAGTAGTGAATAAAACTGCATCACTGTCCAATTTAGTTTTCGAGCTGAGGGATCCCTAATGAAGTACAAGTTTTGTGCATTGCACCCACACACAAAGTGAAATTATGACTGTATATTTGGCCACACTTGTTTTCAACCAAGAGAAACAAATGCATCCATCATCCTTCCCCACCAAGTCTACCAAAATTCGTTTATTCAAATAGAAAAAAAAACATGGAGATTGGTTAACCACCACCGTGAAATGCTAGAAAAAGAGTAGGCAAATAAAGAGCGAAAGAGTTGTAACTGATCATTCACTTTACCCTCACTAAAAAAAACCTGTAGTTCCTTCATAAAATATTAGAGAGACTCTTCTCAGTCTCCTTTTCAATTGGTGAAATGAAAGGGATATTTTTTAAAGAGCCTTGACGTCCTCACAATGACTACTTAAAGAAGTCATAAGAGTGAAACGTTGTGAGACAATGAGGAGAATAGGGAACCTCTCTTTTACTCTTTTTCTCTCTGACCATATCAACCACTTGAGCAATGCCTAGTGTTGGAAAATGGCCAGTAAAGGTATTTAAGTGGTTCGGCTATTGAGGGGAAAAAAGAGAAGAGCTTTGTATATAAAACATATGTATCTTACGCACATCATATAGTATCCTATCATCAATGCCGAGGAAATGATTTGTCAAAGCTAACAAACCTTTTGAGCCAGCCAATGAAGTGGCAAGACAGCTGAGTCACCATTTCCTCTCTCGCCTCTTCACTTTCTTTCTCCTTCAGAAAAACAAGTCTGGAGAGAAAGAATCAGTGAGAAAGGATGGAGAAAAAGAGGTCTTGGCATGACTAGCATGGATGAATGTACGCACAGTTACTTATTACTACATCTCGTTAGTGGCCCTCACTTTTCACTCTGTCTTTTCCTCTTGACTCTTTTTTCCTCGCCAGTATTTCAGAAATGGAGTACCCAGTTTAGGGATACCTTATCTTTTTTTTTAAAGGAGAGAGAAATCCAGGAAAATGTAGTTGTACAAGTGAAAGATCTTTTTTAGAAAGAGTAGCCAGTTCACTCTTTACACGATGAGAAGGGAAAACCCATGTTTGTTACTAGATTTTGCGAGACCTTCCCATTTAAAATGGGATACGGGTTGGAGAGCTGGTGGTCCTATTTTTTTTGCTAGTGGACTCTGTGCAAAAGATTCTTTCATTTTTACTCTCCGCAGTAGTACAAGTTATTTGACGTATATCTGTTTTTTGTAAGAGTACTAAAACCTCTGTCACTTTTAACCCTTTTTTTCTTTAGGAGTATCCACTTTGAGAAGGTTTCATGTTGATATTTTGTATTCCAGTAAAAAAAATCCCAATGCTAGCTCCGGTTTAACGGGTAAAGCTTAACTAGCTACTTATTTTTATGTTCAAATTGAGAAGTAGACTATTTCCATGCTAAGTCATGTCCCAATCATTCCACTTTGGATGGAATACTCTTCCAAGAGCCAACTTGCATCATATCACAATCTCCCTTAATGTCTTGTGAGTCCTTCCTTCTAGTGCGTGGATATATACTATTCTGCTATAACTCCACACATTCCTTTCTGATGGCGACATAATTGTCTCCGATGGGATGTTACCCATACTCGGTTCTTTTTTTCTCTGTTGGGGGGAAAAGAAGTGGAAAGAAAATACTCTTATATATATATATCCAAATGTTTCTTTAAATTGACAATTTTTCCATATGCACAAGGCAAGAATGACATACGAACATAGTTTTGCCGCATCTTAAATTCCAATGAGGAAGCCTACTCTGTATTTCACTCATGTTTACAGATGCGTAATACACAAGCAGAAAGAGTGGGGAGGAGAGGAAGGCCTTGGGAAAAATAGGAATTTACAATAAGGACCTACTAGCTCGTTTCCCCATATCCCCGCACATCCTTCCTTCTAACACTGTATTATGTAGAGTAGCAGTCATAGTCATATTTGAGAAGAACAGAGAAAGAGGGCCATTAGTAAAATATGCTTAGCTTTCACAAGATTTGATCAGTTTGTTTAACGGTCCATCAAAGCCATATTGAAATGGCATGGGAAATATTGAATTTGTCTAATGTTCCCTTCAAATTGATCCTGCATCCGTTGAAAGTCACGCATGAGAAAGCTTTAGTGATGGGGGAGAAAAAAGTCCAAACTTGAACAGCCCCTCTCATCCTCAGTCTAAACGTATTGACCTTGTAGCCATATCATTTAAAGTGGTGTTTATTTAAATTTGCAAATTAAGCTAGTTACTGAAACGTTTTATGTGTAATTTATGCATTGAAGTGGAAACATCATTGACGGTGAAAAGGTTTGCACACACATGCGAAAATTTTCCCTTCACAGCGGAAAACCTTGGAAAGAGCTCATTTTTCTAATTGTCTACAAGCTGATACCCATATCCCAAAAAACACCTCACTATAGTCTAAAGTGCATTAGCAATGACTAGTACAAAACATGAAGGAAATTCCCTTGACAACAGTCAGACACATTGCAACACATGGCTAATACAGCAATTAACCAAATTGGGCAATTTGCTCAGTCCTTAAGTATAGCATGCACGATTCAGATACGTATTCTCTCCATGTATATATCTTGCCTCTTCACTCAATCTGATATAAACATGGATGAAAGGAATATCACATTGGGAATGGATAAAGAGAGGGAAAATGCATGCACACACGTTGTCTAAAGGTTCCAATCATACCAAGCTAGGATTCCATAGAGTGATTTTGATAATAGATAAAAAAAGAGCATTCACTCTCTCTCTCACGCATTCCCTCTCTTTCCCGACTATCCTTCTATTTTCCCTTTGAGAATGGAGGGAAAGTAAACAAGATGGTTGTGTGCACATCTTTAGTCGATATGAAAAGCAATTACTAAGATTTGAAAATCTCTTGCACCTGAGTCTCTCTCATGTACAATCCTTAGCTTTTATTATTCTCTAGTAATGCTTATTCCCTTGATGAAAAGACCGTGAGTAAAAGGCTCATAATGTGAGAGGAGAAAAATCTTACGTGGAAAATGATTAGTAGATAGACACACACACACTCTCTCTCTCACCATGTGTGCGTGTCTGGTGTGAGTGTATATTAGCTACACAAGCAAAAAAGATCTTCTAGACTTCTAATGGACAATCTAGCAAGTTAGCCTTTTATAGTAGCTATATAAATAGAAAATCCTTCTGCAAATAGTAAGAAATGAGAAGGATGAGAATGGCTAAAAAGGGAAAGGGACGTCTCTGTAGATCCAACTATCACTGGCCTTTACTCAACCTTACAGTCAAGTATGGCCATTATCATTCATATTATTTTACTTTTAGTTTACTTTCAATTCTCAATCTTTTTCTTATGGAATTATATTCAGAGTTTGCTCAAGATATTATATATAAATAGTAAAACCCTCATGTAGCTTTCACAAGGTTTGCTTTTCCTCAAGATGGAGGATGAGAGGATGAAAAGCTTTTTTTGAATTGCCAATATAATAAGAAATGCAGGGAGATCGGAACATAAAAAAGAGTTGAGAGAGTTTTTCCCTTTTCAAATGGCGACTCCTCTTTGATATAAAAATGAATACTATAGCGATTATATCAATGCCAAAAGGATCATGAAATAAGGGAAGATATCGAAAAGTGAAAGTGAAAATAGGGGAAAATTCCTATCTTTCTCATGAATAAATACGCGAGAAAAGAGAGAGAAAGATAGAAGAAGAAAAGGGAATAACTTGGTTGAGAGAAGAAGAAAAAAGTTGTTGGCTCTGGATTTTGCATTCGGAGAAATGGCAATGTAAAATAATTCCATTGGTATGAACTATTATCACCAAGTTTCCTCTCATTTTCAATGCAACCCCTCCTCCTCCTCTTGCACTATTCAGGAAGAGAAATCAGCTTCATATCGATTTTATGTGTTGGTCGGCTCAGTCTCACCAAATCTTGTGGAATTCTTCTTTCTCCCTTTGCCATCATTATCATCCCCCTCTCCTTTCCTGTCATTATCGCTATCATCTCCCAAAACACTCATTGGGGAGAGAAAATCTTGTAAAAATAAGGATGTCTAGAGGGTTCTCGAAATTCACACTTGTTTTTTTAAACAAAACTTCTTTTTCCATCCCTACCCCATTATCACAAATACCCATACAATCTTTTTCCCTCTATTTGTTCCCAGTTATATATATATATATAACTGTCAAACTTTACACAATCATATTCTTTTTTTAGATCACCAATATTTTTCCGAACAAAAAAATCCTTACATTCCAATTCACAATTGAATATTGGATTAGCCTTTCGTGCGCTGTGGTCATCAAAAAAATGTTTGAAATAAAAAGCACAACCTCCAGCTGCTGAGACATTTGAAATGAACAAATAATGTGAATGCTTCCAAGCAAGCGAGAGACCGGTCAGGCAAGACTGATTCAAGTTGTATATAAAAGGGAAAATGTATACTGCTCGAAAAGGTGTGCTGCGTGTCAAAGGAATATGATGGTGCTAACGCCACATATTTTATTCGAAGTTAAGGTGTCTTCTTTGACAGGTCATTTAGGTCGACGTTTTCTTCCCAAATTGTGCCTATTCTGGTATAAATGTTTAATGCATGTGAGCACAAACCTGGATAGAACGAACATATATAACATATAGTTCATTCTTTCCCACCTTTGGTAATTTTTCTTTTTCGTTGTTGTGGGAAAAAAAGAAGATTGTAACGCAATTTGGAAATTAGTAGATTATTTTTCTTTTTCGGCTTTGTTGTCGTCATGTGGGCAAATTAAGGTTTATACAAGGGGAAAAGCATAAACGTAAATCTGTGCTAGTAAATCTTCGTAAAAGAAAGTATATATGGGGGAAAGTGTGGTTATGAAGCATACGTTCTCACACGCACAGTTATAGTCTATATTATTTCTTGAATGTTATTTCTCACACAGGTCGGCAGAGAATGGATATAAATTCAAGGCTTATTATATTATTGCATCAATTTTCATTTCCTTCATCTTCCATGTAAAAGCGATAAAAGCAGACAGATACATAAATAATGCTCCTTTTGTGTATCCCGTAACGATACAATCAGCTGTGAGAACATGTATATTATGTCGAAGATGCAATTCATAAATGGAGGAGGGAAAAAGACCAACTTTTTTCCCGAAAGAAAGAAAGTTGTTGCTGAAGAAACATTTTCTTTCTTTCTCCTTTTGTTGCTCTCTGTGCATTCATCTCCCTTTCTTTCTCATAATATTGTAGCTCTCCTTTTCCCCAGCATTCAAGATGGCAAGGCTTGCTCACACTTTTGCCCAAACTTCGGATGCATGTTGGGTAGAGGGACATGCAATAGAATGTATATTGGATGCGTGTGGATGTCTACATATAGGGGTATGATAGTGACACAATGTTATCAACACGTTCAAAAAGTATAATATTTACCTTCTCTCTCTCTTTTTCGTGATGTTTTAGATTCTCATCACATTCTATATCTTTCTCTTCCTTTCCCCTCTTTTTCTTACGTTTCCTTTTCCTGTTTTCCAAAGGAAAAAAAAGTTCTCTCTTTCTCGCGTTTCGACTTCCTCTCCAAGTTTTCCTATTACACATTATATTTGTAGCACGTTTGTGGGCACAAAGACACATAAATATGTAAAAATTATTTGGTATTATGGAGTCTGGTGGAAAAGTTGCAGGTAAAGAAGTTGCCAACTACGTTTATCCCATATGTGCAAAATACTTTGGGAGAAAAAAGTAGACGTGTATCAATCCTTTTGTGTAAGCTCTACATTTGGAGTTGTCGGAGAAAAAAGCTAGCGGCGAAATGAAGAGACACTTCATATTTCGATAAAGTTCCTCCGACACTCCATTTCTCCCTCCTGTAAACCAAGTACATTTTCAAATGGGGAGTTTGATCTTGTGAAAGTTGTACCTTTCCATGATCACATGGAGAAACAGTCTACCTTTCATGAATGTAAGTCAATGCCCGGAAACCCATGCTTTTTCCAAAGGTGGAATTTTCATCTGCCCATTTTCTCCCCGCTAACAAACACACACACACACATTGTGAAGCAAGTGGAATTACTAGATGGAGTGTGGAAAACATGCACGCATAGTTAAAATGCCTTCGAGTCCTAAATCTTCACTGTATTATTACTATTACACTCTCTATATCCATATCCATAACTCCCATACATCATGCGATATGGCACGGTGGCGCTCTGAAAATACGCTCACATGAGAAAATCCTCTCGTTGTGAAATGCCGGTGGAGCGAGAGAACGGGTTGAAAAGTTGTGAAACGGGAAAATTTGCTTTGTCGATTCTGTCACAGATAACAGCTCTACATCCTGGTTTTGATTAATTCCCCTATCTTGGTTTGATATCTAGGAAAACTGTACATTATCGAGGGAATGAATTACTGCCTAAATATATCCCCACGTTCTACAGTTGTACTTCATATTAGGGCAAAAAATCTGGTGATAGGTGCATCATACATTGTGTATGTATACACCAACAATAACAAAAAATTTATGTGCCTTCTTTCACCGCACACAGCACCCATTTACCACTTATGCGAATATTCACTAGGTACAAGTGAACATGGGATAGAGACTCTATAAATGTTTATAAACATTGTCTAGCCAACTTGTCTTTTATCATTTCTCCCCTCCGCTTTGAGTCTAGTTCATATGTAATATCCACATATAAACTATATTAAAGCCCTCTTTCCCTTTTTTTATTCTCGTAATGCAAACTATCACTCGTTCTGTCTGCTTTCATCATGGGCTCACTTGCCATTAAATATTTATAGGGAAAGATGAGCCCACGACTGCTTAGCCGTACATAATCGACAACATTTTCTGTCTTCAATCAAAACTCGCATTTTCCCCTGTCTGTTCCATCATGAATTTTGAATTTAGTCAAGTCATATGTTCTTACTCATTTTCTATGAACATATGTTGACAAACGGAGGGAAATAGGGTGAGAGAGAGCTCTAAGCTGGAGCGGAAAACATGCATTGTAAATTAGTTCGATTCCACCTCTCTCATTTTCCCTTTTCTATTCTTTGCAACAGAAAGAGGAAGTGTGTATGTGTGTGTGTAACTACAAGGAAATAACACTCATGTGCGTGTAGTCTCCCTCCCTCTTCTACTAATTTAACTTAAGGATATAATAATCTTTTTAATTTTCTCTCACAGCCATCCCCTCCCCACACTAAAGTATTTACATTGAGAGTAATATAAGGAAATTAATAAAAATGAAATGGCTCTCATGTAAATCTGCAAGCTTCAATTTTGTGACTTACATAAGCCCATAGCCCAACTGAAGAGAGAAAGAGACGAGGCTCTACATAATACTCACATTTCACGAAATTATGTTTCCTTATGGGTAATAATACCGAGCATAATAGGATTATCTGCTAAAAAGTATTTCCCTTGGGCTATTAAACAAGTCTAATAAATACACGCTTGAATAAGTTCTTATGATGTTCAGATTTATTTTCCATGTTAGTTATGTGTAAATTTATTTGTTTATATATGACTACAATTGTACTTTACTCTTCTCGGGTGGATGCATTCACATTCAAAGATGTATAATATCCTACACGGTGTAGGAGAGAATGCTTCAGTGTTCAAATAAAAATGTGAAAATGTGTTCAAAGAAACGCTAAACTTTCACTCACAATCTTACATTTCTCCTTCTTTTTTGGGGGGAAAAAGAATGAGGTAAATTCTCTCATTTCTTTTCTCTTTCTCTCTTTCCCCATGCATTTCTAAGAATGGGAAATTGTATAATATTCAGAAATAAGGATTTAAAACTTAAGTGTTGTGTAACTCTGGGATGTTTGTACTCTTCCTCGAAACGGAACTTTGTTCCTTTTTTATCAGCAGAGAAACTGTGGGACGGAGTGAAAATGGTCTCTTTTCAAAAGCTATAGAGAGCATACACACTTGTACACAATATTTCAGTTGAATATATGACTACGTCAGCTGTGTTGAAACTATGCCTAGAGCGTCTTTTGGCAGTTAGGTTGGATGATGAGGGCTACTATTACCAACACTTATTCATCCATATAGGGGAATTTATGTTATAAACTTTTGTTATAAAAGCATAAACCTGTATGGTTGAGTAAGGCGTTCAAAAATCTTCCTCAAAAGAGGAGGAGAAGAGGAATAGGGCATTAGAATGAGATTTGCCGAGTCATATAGTAAAAAGATATCAAAGAAATGGCGAGAAAGTATGCTAGTTTATTCATGCAAACGGCGCATATTTTTTGGGACTTTGGTACTTTAACAGAGATTATGTATTTGCTCTTAGGTATATGCATGTATAATGTATGAATATTTGTGCGACTGTGGACACACCTAGCTGGATTTCCTCTGGACTGACATAGAGACATAGAAAGTGAGAGACGAGCAAAAAAACTAGACGAGGAGGACTTCAAGATGAATAAAAAATCTACATTTATATATTGTAAAAATACTGGACGAAATATTGTATGATGAGTTTCCCTTGTCCTTCTCTATTTTTTAAAATTTTTCTTTGCCCCTCATGCAAGGCTCTTAATATTTGAGCAATCCATCTAAAATAAATATCCTGGACAGTGGAATATAAGCAGTGGACTTGGTTGGTCTACAGAGGAAAATATTGAATTGTATTCTACTTTCCCAATCCCCACTTTCTACCCCCACACTCCTCATTCCCATCAATTTCTTTCCCCGTCTCATATTTTGAAAATATCAGTGAAGCAATTGAGCGGTATGGGTAGAGGAAGAATGTAAAGTAGAAATGGAAGGAATAAAGTGTGAAAGATAAGGCGATTACGTTTGTATATTTGAAGATAGAGAAAGGAGTGAAAAAGAGAATGGAGGAATTTTTCTATGCATAATAGTATATATTACTTTCATCCATCACGACTACGTATGCATGTAAAAAGGTTGTGTATATGTGTGTGTGTTATTCACCCTTTTGGGAAATAAATGATGAAAGGGAAGTTGAAGGGAAAATGCATATCACATGGCATTAGTAAATATATAAAAAGCCTATCATCATCATCATCATATCCCTATAAAACTTATATGAATATCTATACATAAATAAGTATTATGAGGGGCACACAATAGATGCATAAGTGTATATCATCAAGAAGTGAGTTTTGGAATGAAAGTGCTCATTCTGTGGTTTTTACATTGCCGCAAGTTGAATACATTTCTAAAACCAAGGGAGAAAAAAATGAATAGGAAAGTCGCGGCATTACTGAGAAAAGGGGAAATTTTAGAGCAAAGATTTGTATCTTATTTAGAGAGAAAGAAAGGCCTTCCATTTTCCTTAAGAATAGTGAAAACACATAGAGTTTATAGAGAGAAGTTTGATACGCACTAAAAATATCCTGGAAAAGACATCACATTATTATTACTCTTTTATGTCGTATGATTACTTTGGTGTGAAATAGATATCTTTATCTTGCCCCTCTTTTACTGCCATTATAGTTTGGAGAAAATCTTCCATTTTTTTTCACACACTCTTCTCTCTGTCTCCACCTACATGGGAAAACTGCAAATTACACGTACCTACAAGGACTCATGTGGACTCTTACATGGTGTAATAAGAAAATGTTCGTTTAAATGTCGGAAAAGTTGGAACTCCAGCAATATATTATGAATGAGTATACGAGGGCCATGATACAGGACACATTTAACCAAATTTTATGCATTTAAAAAAATCCCCTTCCACCCCGCCAGATGAGAATGAAGCGAAGCAAGGAAATCTAATCCGTGAGTATTCCAGAGAGTAGTTTACCTCTAAAAGAGAGCTAGGGATTTTTTAGGGACAAGTAAGTAGAGCAGGAAAGTTAAGTAATTTCTTGCCAATCTCCTCCTTTTAAAGTTTGTGGTAAGATGGGGAACAAGAAAGAGAGAGAGAGAGAGAGAGAGGAATGAGTCAAGTTTCTAACAATAAGATTGAGGGCAAAATCGCAACTTTTTCTCTTGTGCATTGTTAGCGGTAAGATACCAATCACTTTCAGCCAAGTCAGTATTATTTGTTCTCCTGAGATAGATATTATATGGAAGACACAACGTTCCTTTTTTTGAGTATGCTCTCTGTATCAAGTGTAATCCCAAACAAGGAACTCATATGTCGAACCCGTCCACTTTTTATAACCTTTTTGACACTGGAGCAAAGTAACAAATCCTATGAGAGGGAAACTTGAGCTTTTTTCTCACCATACCAATTCCTTCGCCCAGCTAACAATGTTGCACTACATTAGTGGCACGACTTGCTCACTCACCGCTTTCTCTTCACTTTTTTCCCTCTCTGCATGCTGCATGCTAGATATGGCATAAATCCAATCTTCGAAAACCTACCCAGTAAAGGGTCATCCAATTTTTTTCTTCAAGTCGTTCAACATTGGGGAGGAAAAGAGGGCTTGGAAGAGTTCTCTAGGAGGAAGATGATATGTGAAACCATAATGGTTTTGTTTTATTATAATGTTGTATATAAGGGAAGAGGTTTCGAGGGAAAAGCTAGTTTCAACAAGGTTATGCATGTATATTTTATACAGGAAAAAGTTGAAGAAAGAAAAGAAAAATACAGTTAGCAGAAGAAAATCATACTGTGTACCTCTCCTACTTTTCCAGGAAAAAGAAACACTTTTTTTGTCTCCAAATAGATTCCTATTTTTATTCCAACTAGAGTTGTGTGTGGAATTAGCCCCAACTCAACTTTAACTAACCTGCTCCCCTTTCACTGGGAAACATACACATACAAGACATAAGAAGACGTGGACATAATTCAGGATAAATAAGGGTCTTAGCAGACATGAAAAATGTGTTCACGCATTTCCTTGTCATAAATCCTTTTCTAAATCCAACTGACAATTGTCACAGTACGAGAGATGATATGTATGACAGTGTAGTGGAGTTTGACAAGGGTATAGAAAAAAATTGGAAATGGAGGAAATATGGAATCCAATCAATCTCCCTCTTCCAATAATGTATTTGAGGAAGGAGTAAAAGAAAGGGAAGTAATATGGTGAAGAGTGTATATCACATTTTACGCTTATTATCTTATGTAAGTCTAACACTGTCAGCTGAGCTTAATTTGAAGCTTGAATGCCTAAGTCAACAATGAACTTTCCCTTTGATATATTACATCCATGAGAATTTCCTTTCTTTTTTAGCACACCGGTGCTTTGATAAGAGGTAGTGATAGCGAGGGAAAAAAACTCAGGTTGGAAGTTGCTCAACTAGGAAAAAAAAAGTAAATTGAAGACGAAATTAAGGGAAACTTTAAGAAAGAAAGTCGCCGAGCTGTGTGCCACGTTATTATCAATCATTTCCTAACAGCGATTTCTTCATCTTATGAAGAAAATAAAACTAGTTTGATATGTCACATGACAGTAGATTTAGGCCAGAGTTTTGCTAATACTTACTCCCATAAATTACCACATGACATATGAATAATGTATGGGATGAAGATAAGTGTGATTGTTCCACTGTAGAAAACTGTCTTTTACTCTACGCACATAAAAAAAAGTCCAAAATAAAATAAAAGTCTAGCTCATATTCCTTTTTGTATTTTGTTCAGGTGCCAAAGGAAAAACGGGATGACGAGTAGCAGCAACAAACATCTTCTCATTTCAACCGCACTGGCGATGGGCGCAATGCTATCGAAAGAACATGGGATCACTGTTTTGGGAATCAACTTTGTCTGGGATATATTTCTTCACCGTCATTATTTTATCAGGTAAGAGTTTTATTTTCTTTCCCTCCACAATGAACTCCATGACGGCTTTGTATGCACTTTTACTTGAGGGAGGAATGCAATTAAATTAGTATATGGATATATATATATATATATATATATGTGTGTGTGTGTGTATTTCCTAAATCTTATTATTTTCCTGAAAGACATCTGGGAAAGGGAACTCTTCTCAAGTTGATTTATATCATCATATTAAGGCCTTAATAGGTCTTGACTTGTTGATGTTCCTTTATTAACTAGACTCACAAAGATCTCACCGAAAGTAAGGATCTATTCCTCTTCTCCAGATAAATGTTTCTCACGGAAACTCACAATCATGCAATCATCATCATGATCCACAAACAAGGAGAAAAGTAATCGAAACAGGAGCGAACCACTGCCGCCATCCACTTCTACATTATCGTCCCCCTTTTCACACATTCTCATTCACAAAAGAGATAATCCAAGAAACTTGCCAACATCAACAAATAGCCACCTAATAATATCCAGGAAAAAGGGGATAGAGTTAAAAGACACGAGTGGGAAAAGGAATGGAGAAAAGTAGACCAGTTTCCATTCTATAGATATGGATATCATGACAAGCACAATAAAATCCGAAGATATGCACCCACGCATACTACACAACAACCATATCCTCATTGACAAAGGAGGAGAAGAAGTAGAGGGGAAAAATGTATATTATTTTTCTCTCCAGTCCATACAAAAAAAGAGGTATCCGTGTTGGCTTGATGCTCATGGATTTTATCAAGCCTTTTTTAGCCAGAAAATAAGAAGATGAGCAGATTGCACGTACAACAATTCCAAACGTTTTCTGGCAGCGGAGAAGTTTGGTGTAGCATATAAAATCACTTTTTTCTCCTACTTTGCATCCACTACATATATGTATATGCAAAAGGGTTTCCTTCCGTTTGTCTTTGTCTTGTTGCTCTACTACTTTCTTGCTATATATTTTTTAAACTCAACTCTTTCCCTTTGCTTAAACTCCCACCATGATATATGGCATAGGTTCACTTTCCCTGGAAGAGATTGTCCTCTCATTATATTTCAAATTCTTTACATCTATACACTTCCTAGTAATGCTGCGTAAGATGAAAAAAAATACTTGAGAAGATTTCCCTCCCCTTTATTTTGCCTATCAGGGGGGCTTATACATTACGTGTATAATTTCTCAAAATGTGCACGACAGTCATGAAGGGTAAACATTCTCATAGACACTTGAAATGAAGAGGAGACGCTTAATGGAATGAATATTAATAAGAAACTTTTCTCTTGATCTGTCTTTTTAGCTCCTTTTCAATACGCCAGATCACTTCAGAGATGAAGCAGGTGTTGAAAAGACTTTGTTTCTTAGCACTTGGGGTAAGTTTCTACTTGTTTATTGTACTTTATATTGTTAGTTCATGGACTGCATTTCAAATGTTTTTATCAGCTTCATGTAGCTACACACCATAATATTTGCATCTGTGTTCAAGACGCGACACACCAAAGTTGCCAACTTTTTAAAGATTTTATTCCAGTTTAAGTCTATGGATTTGTCCAAGAAAAGAGTTTTGAAAAGAAAAGAAAATCAAATGGGGAGAGTCAACTGGCGATTACGATGAAAACTTTTTTTCTGAGCTTCTTCCAGGAAAAAAAATCTTTATACCTTACAGTATACATATTATTCGTGTCTGGTTTTTCATACGTATCTCCATAACGGGTAAACGAGGGGATTGTCGCTGCAGTGGAATAAAATTCAAAATGCACCTTCATAAAATGAAATGACGGTTATTTAGAAAGAATTTTGTGCATGAAGTGCACTCAATAGTGCAGCAAGGCTAGTTTTTCTCTGTTTTTTGTCTTCAAAAAAAGTTGAAAATATCCTCCATACATTTTAATGTTTTCTTTGAACACACACATCTTTAGCTAGAAAATGGAAAGAAGTGAAAGGAGAGAAGGCGAGAGAAACTTTTGCATAAAAGTATATTATCTTTCATCTCCTTGTTGTAAAGATTTCTCTTCCAAGTAAAGCCTCCCCTCTATTGGATGGGAGGAAAGTAGGCATGAGAGAAAAAGTGAATGATCACATTACAGAAATATTGCAATCGAAGTGGAAAGAGAGATAAACGAAACGATATATTATATTTTGTATACTTTTTGTTAAAAACACAAGAGCTCTTCTACACTTTTCAAGAGAGTGGAAACGTGAGCTTTTTGGAGCTTTGTGTGGAAGTTACTAGAAAGAGAAAAGTCTTTTCCCACTCCACAGTTTCAACTGACTTCGCTTCGTTTTTCTCAAATGTTTCATAAATAAATGATAAGGACTTCACTCCTCTCACACTTGCTTTACAACAAGTTTCGAGATCTGTGAAATGGCATGTTTATATCACCTGCTTGGTGGCTCCTTTCAAATCATACAATAACAATAAATTGTTTTGATCAAAGTTGGAATAGAACAATAGATGAGGAGGAGGGGGAATCTGGTAAAGAAAGAATTTACTTTTCTGACTAGTTTCCCATAAATCACTTTTCAGTTTTGCAAATCTTCAGCAATTCACCTTTTCCCCCTTTCTTCATTTCGCTTGGAGAATAGAGGAAAAAAAGTAGTGTAGGAAAAGTTTGCTTGAAAAGTATTAACCTACTTTGAGCCAAATCTTGTACTTCTGAGTGTTTCCCCATATCATGTGAATATAAATCTCCTCAATTACTCCAAATGGAGGAAATGGAGGTATATGGTGTAGTCAGTATTTGGCATTTTAATACAATTTTTCATATTTTATTTCTTTTCCAGGCATTCTCCCTTGTTTGTTTCCGTATTCTAATGCTGCAAGGATCTCTCCCACAGTTTTCAGATCAGGATAATCCTGCATCATTTACAAGATGCAAATACACTAGGTAAGTCGTTTTTGCTTGGAGACAAAAGGTACTTAAGTTTACGTGTATAAAAATTGAAATAATCATTTTAAATTACTACCGAGCACAATGTAAACCCCAGCTGGGGGAAATTTCCTTCATTAAAATTGTACCCAATGGGAATTGTTTATTGAGGCTGCCTTTTTGCTGGGAAATTGGAGAATGAAAAGTTGACAAGATTTTAAGAGATTATTATAAACTTTTGAGAGAGAAACAAGTGTACAAAGTATTTGAAGCATAAAGTATTTCTAAACTTAAGGATGCAATTACACTAAACGAAATTTAAGTCGGCAGAACATGAAATGAAATCTTTGTATTGTATGGCAAGCTCAACGTGCTCCATTTTCCCATGATTATTTTTAATTGCGAAATCCCAAATCGATTTGTGTATATTCCCTTCCAAACTTTTCCCAACAGTATTGTTAAGGGAAAAGAGAAGTATTTTTTAATGAATTGCATTTTATACAATGAGCCACTATGAATTCATTCCTGGAGACGACTTCTCTATTGAATTGCATTAATGTGGTACGTGAGCAGAGGAGTGGTTCCTCTTCATCAACATTTTCAAAAGGGAGCAACGCCAGTTTTCCTCTTTCACAACGTCCTTCTCCTCCTACATTTGAGGAGGAGGAGAGTGGTGCCATTACAATATTTTCGATAACAAGCTCAAACACATACACTCCTCTCCTCTCTTTTTCTCTGAATAACATAATTGATTGGAACTATTCCAGGTTTCGGACGTTTGCATATTTGCCCGCGTTCAACTTTTGGCTTCTCCTCGCCCCCATTTCATTGAATTACGACTGGCAAATGGGCTCCATCCCTTTGATATCCAGTTGGACGGATAGTCGGATCCCGTTCTGTGTCCTATTTTATGTTCTTCTCATTGCAAGCTGTGTATACGCGTTTTGGAAGGTAAGTCAATGCGCAAATATGTATTTTTTACTGGAATATCATTTTTATTACTTTCTCCTTATAACCGTTAACATATGCTGAAAAGACGATTGTGAGATGACGAGAGAAAGCTTTAAATGAAATTGTGTAACTCACAAAACAAGTATTGTAAGCTCGTTTTTCCCTTTTGCCTGTTGCTTTCTCAGAATTGAGTTAATTGCATTTTCGAAAAAGAGAATTCCAATAATAGTAAAAAGAAAAGCAGTATTCGAACCCGAAAAAACCCTTCAAAGCGTAATATATTTTCTTTAGTATAAAAGGATAAAACTACAAGCTGGCTATTGACTGATAACCATACAACTTTTGAAAAGTTCTGTCCACAACTTTTTTTTCTTCTAGAAGCAGCTATATAAATAGCAGCTTAAGTCTTGAAAAAATCTGTTTGAAACTTTCTCCCCCCAAAAAATTTCGATGGATGGATGAATAGGATATTTAAAAGTTTGTTTAATGATATGTTCTGTACACAATCAATGTATATGTGCAAGTATATAACGTGAACGAAAGCAAATATCCTTAGCCATTGATAGGAGGAAGTAAGAGGGTGATCTAAGTGTAGTTCTAAGGGGGGAAAGTATTGTGTTGACGGAAGAGTCAAGTCAATGATTCCCTCAAGAAAAAAAGAAGATGAAGAGTCCAAAAAAACCTCAAAGTAGACGTGACTCGATATTCATTCTAATAGTTTATCCATAACTATAGTTTAGTTTATACCTCAAGCTAAAAGTTGTGTGTAAGTAGAAAAAAAAGTTTTTTCTCTCTCTCTCTCTCTCTCTCTTTCGTCTTCGTTGAGAGGAGAAGAGGCACTTTGATCGATCGACTTATTGAACTCGAAAACTGGCTTTTGTCTGTAAAAAAATTCGCAGGGGGAAACTCGACGGTAAACACTTGCTAAAAAAAACTTTATTCCAATCTCGTGCACGTATTCCCTTCTAGGAAAACGATTGGGGGGAAGGAAGTTGCTACATTTTGGGAGGAAAACACGTATCCTTTATTTCATCTTTGGATGATGGTTTGTTTGTAATAAGAAAAGTAGAAGTTGTAACGACACCCAGTGAAAAAAAAACAAGGAGTGCTTTTATTACAACAAATATTAAAATATCTACATACTCGTGAAAAAAGGGAAAGCTGACGTCATCTCAGAAGTATCAAAACTTTCTAAAAATGTTTTCCGTTGAAGTCCAAAAAAATAAAAACACTTGCTACACATATTACAAATGTTGTTTCTCTTCATACACAATATCCAATTTTGTTGACTCTCTTTTCTTTTTCTTAAAAAACCAACAGTATTTCACCCTTGGTATAAAAGCGTAGTTTGTATTTGTCTCTATTTTTGAACAAAAAAATCAAAGGAAGTCTCTCATCTTGAAACTCTTCCATTAGAACTGAGCAGGGATCAATGAGTTGGGGAATTTTTTCGCTTAGTTTTTTTTAAAAAGAAACTCTTGTCAGTTGAATAAAGAAGTGGAGAAGTTTTAAAAGGTAGGAAAATCAAAGAAAGAATACACAAGGATTTCTCTAAAGAGACCATAATATATGGAATGTGGAGAGGGGAAGAGGGAAAGATGAAAAGCCACTAAAAACTTGTTGACTCCCGCTTGATCAATCTTTGTTTTCCCTTTGGAATGCTTTTCTTCAAATGCTTGTGCGTTTTTCACTTAAACATAAATCATTGTTTTTTGTAATTCTTCAACTCCTTCCCCTCTTCTTTGAATTTCCCTATACTCATTTCATGTTTTGTATCTCGACTTGTACCCCTCACACCACATACTGTGTGAATATCAGAGTAAATTTAATAAATTGGAGAGGAAATTAGTAATGAGGTGATTTGTATCAGGGAAATCATGACCAGTTGTAATTTCCAGTCAGGCACGAATGGTTCAAGTGAAAAAGAGAAATAATGCAAGGGTTTGAGAGTGCTAAAGTGAAAATTAGATTTCAGAGCTAATTTCATTCATAAATTGAGAAATAGCTACAGGTCTACAAACATCCGTCACCAGGCTAAGGGCTGTTTTTCCTCTTGCATTCATTTTTCCTGTGTACACACGCATATATATACTCTCTGTAATAAAACTCGTTTTCAACTTTTGTATTCATGAAATATCCCCTTTCTTTCCGCTTTCCAAGACAAGTATGCACGGATGACGATGGAACTAATGAAAGTCGGAAAGAAGAAATGGACCTAGTGAATATTCACGGATTTAACGGGTTAAATGGGTGAAAAAGCTTTTATAGTGGTTTGCGTGTGTATTGTTACAGTTTTTAGCAGCAACACCACTCTCTCCAGAATACTTTGGTGAAGAGCTGTTTTTAGGGAAAGAGAGACAGGGTAATTTCATAATAAAATAACAGTAAATTCTCGTTTAGTGGCTGGGACAAGAAACCATAGACATTGATATATATCCAACCCATGAATGCCGGAGATGGTTGGAAGTGAAATACTGGCATTCGCTTAAGCCACCACTACCAACATTTTTTTTTACTAATATTGCAATATTATTATATATGCTGGTCACATTGTAATTCTAGGAAGCGAGCTTTCACTCTGAGCATATCTTCCTGTTAGAAAAGAGCGAAAATACGAAAGGGTTTCTTGTTGTGGAGGAATGGTGAGAAAATATGATAGAATGGCTAAAAAGTACGAGATTTTCAGCCGAGCTTTACTCGTTGATGTAAAGCCAAGCATGAGCTTGACATTTCCTTCATGCTGCATTAATGAACAATTAAAGCGAGTCCATGCGGTCAGAGGAATTTCAAGATCAGTTACATAGGGAAATAAAATACACGAGAGAAAAAAGGAAATAGAATATTAAGAAGTGTGATTAAGTGGGATGATTTATTTATTCGCTTGTTTAATTGTGAGTACAAAAACTAATATATCAAATGGCTTTTGACAGTTTCGGTTTCAGTCTTCTCGTGGGTGCTGGTGCAGAAAGAATTATGAGTCTGAAGCAAAAATCTGTGCAAGTCAACCTGACCAAGATACTTTTCATACTTCTCCTCACCACTTTTGCGTACAAGACATGGATCCGGAATCAAGACTGGAGGAGCCGAGAGTCTCTTTTCACGTGAGCCCAACATCTTCTTTTTTCTCTCTTATACCTATAATATCTGCTAAGCTTATTCCTAATAGTTATTTTTAAAAATATTGCGGTTAAGACTTCATACTGGTTTTATTTGTCCACATATAAGTATTCCGTTGGAGAAGTAAAGTAGCTGGTATTTTAACGTCCCTTTCGTTTGTTTCCATATCTCGTT
Organism: Sinodicranocentrus sp. ZH6; assembly: GCA_027743935.1. NCBI lineage: Eukaryota > Metazoa > Arthropoda > Collembola > Entomobryomorpha > Entomobryidae > Sinodicranocentrus > Sinodicranocentrus sp. ZH6. Next base: position 32,115 of record JAHZNA010004413.1, read on the forward strand.
CCTATGTTTCTTCTTCCCTCTGGCTTTCCCCCGTTTTTTATTGTTGTCCTCTATCGTCCCTCAAATATCTCATTTTGTCAAAGGAATCACATGTGCATCTGTACTAGCCTCACGGAAAAAGGTAGTTATAATGGAAAACTTGACTGACGCTAGTACTCCTAGTAAAATAGACTACACTGTCTTTGCACTCTCTCTCGTTCTGGTAGAAAGTGACTTAAAGAAGGGAAGAGAATGTGAGAGCCTGGAAGATGCAGTGTGTAAAATGTTGACGTAAAATTATTTTTCATTTCAGACCATTTGTTATTGTCGATATAAAGTTTCATGTTTCTTTTCTGCGGTTTCTTCAAGTTTGAGCCCCTATTTATTTACAGCCACACAGGCTTGTGCACACGACGGTTCTCATGTCCTCGACTTTCTCGTAGCGAGAGAGAAAGCTGTGAGCGAAGTAAGCCATGTCTCGTAGAGAGAGAGAGAGAGAGATCCATGTACAGTGTGGAAAGTTAGTTTCATGCTAGGAATGCTAAATGCCTGTGTTGTAAAACTTGGTTTATTTCCTTTTTACACACATCTGTAGCATATATTGAATCCACTTTCCATGTTCTTCACCTGTCGCCCACCGGGGCCACAGGATAATTAGTGCTTCCTCTGATGTTCCAATCCCAACATGCAGTGAAGCATTAAGACAGAGTGACATCAAAGAATTGTACCTGCTCCTGAAAAACCCTTTGTGCGTATCTACTGAAACATGAGAAACCAAGCTCGTTAAAATGCTTTTCCTTCCCACTCCTGCTGACATGGCAAACAAGGAAACGACCGAGCTATAAAGCATTTACTATTATTAGTGCCTATCTGCCGCTCCTTTTATCCCTTCCATACACACACCATCCTTCTTCGCTCCACTCTTAACTTCCAACTCTCTCTCCTCCGCTCAGGCTGACTGACTGTTAGGCAAGTGTGCCGGCATTTCCGCCTTCTACACAATGCATTTATTCCGCTGGAGCTGTGACTGAAAATCACACTCTTCCCCCAACCCACTCACTCTCAGCTGCATGTCCTATTATTTCATTTTGAAAATTATGTCCAAATGCAAAGCCTTTTTTTACCTATGTAGTGAAAGCTCCGAGGGTGACGGTAGTCTCGTCTCCTACTCTAATCCCGATATATCCACCATTACTCTACACGTCAGGATCACACCTGCAAATTTTCTAATGTAATGCTTTATTTTTCATTCCAGGTCTGGACTTAAAACCCTGCCACACAATGCGAAAATGCATTACAACTACGCAAATCTGCAAAAGGATTTGGGCAACACGGCTCAAGCCATCGAACACTACAGGAATGCTTTAAGGTATGTTTGTATAGAGGAAAGTATATAAGAGATTTTCACTTTCACCTCCGACGCTCTGGTCGTCAGGATGAAGTTTAATCAAGCACATGGAGCCACAAGGTGACAAATCGTTTCTGAGTAGATCTTTGTCATAATATTTTCCGCTAAGGGAGATTCTCTCATTTTTGGCCAAAGCAGGTTTACCAAGTGGACTTGCTCGCTTGGGGTGAAAATGAAAAGATTATCTTGAGCGTATCCCCCTTGCCGTCTTTTCTCTCTGTTTATTTGATACCGTTTCCTTCGTTGCGTCATTTATATGAGAAAATCTGGATGACTCTTTGAGACGTAATAGCCCTGTTAGCAGAGGAAGCACGCCGCACTTGTCATGTCACATGTATTACCGGTCGACCTGCTTCAAAGAACCCTGGCTTCTAACGTGTACACAAGTGTCGCCACGGATATTACACAAAATGATAAGAGCATATTCTCAACTTGTTTGTTTGTGGGAAAAGGAGTAGGCGAGAGATGGTTTTCCAAGGAAATTGTGTTACTATACAAGAGAAAGTAAAGAAAAGTATCATTCTGTTCGGTTTGATCATCATCGATTCACAACCGAGAATGAGAGAGAGAGAGAAGGAGACAAGAGCAAAGGAAAATTATGCAGAGCTGAGTTAAGGGCAAGAAGAGACAAGTATCTCCTTCCCCTTCACTTTCCTCACTTGTGCTATTTGTATTCCAACAAGGTATTTTTTCATCTTGCCACCTTGAGATCCCTGACATTCTGTGCGTTCCTCTACTTGTCCTTATGAGAAAAGCCAAGTTGTTTAGTTGAGAAAGGAAGATGCGTCTAGTTCTTTTGGTTTTCTGATGATAGCTTATGCATCCCTTAGCACATGTGTCGAGCACCCGCTCCTCAGTCCTCTCCTTATCGTTTGCTGTGACTTGAGGAAAGCCACACAAGAGACGGTGACACAAACACACAGAGACGAGGAGGAACACGCAGAGTGAATGTAAGCAGCTGGAAGGAAACATATGTCCATCTCATATTCACGTTTTCCTCTTCTTCCCCGTCTTTCTCAGGAAAGTTGGCGGATCGCAAAAGCAATGTCACTTGATATTAATATTCTTAGTCAACACTGGAGAAACATACGCTTCTAAAACTGTGCATTTATATTCCTACGTCTGGAATAACAACAACCAAAAAAAGTGACAACAGAGAGAGACACACACACAAACTCTGACTCTCTCTCAGCCAAAATAACATTCAATTCTGAAAATTAACGTGCAGAAGAGCAAACTCGCTTTGCATTCCAATTTTCTCCAATCTTTATGAATGCTTCAAAAAGACTAGTGTCATTCGCCCGTCCACTTACAACCTGGTTGGTTTCCTTCATTTGACAAAATTTCCAGACATGGCATGGGTTACATTCCTGACGTATACAAACACCTCTCACTATCTCCATCCAGGACAAACTCCAACCAAGTACGCATTCGTATTCACTACAAATTCTGAATTCCGGCGAAACAACGAGATTTACTCCTCATGTCACAAAACATGCTTGTCAGATCTTCGTTAGTTTTGAGTCCCTGGGAAAATGTATAGTTCTCTGTGGAGATAGCACTGTAGCACGTAGGATGGGAGAAAACCCAAGTTTAATTATTTGGCATAATATCATTATTAATTACAATTTAAAGGTTGTTCCCCCGAAAAAGGAGGCAAACATTGGGAAGGACACTTTGATGCTGTAATTTTTCCCTAATAATATATTTTAGAAATTATAGAGGCTTTTCCAGTCTAAAAATGGATTTGCTCGGTTGAGAAATGAACATCTAGAGGTTTTTAACTTGCTTCCAAATGTTTGACGTGTTTAGAAAGAACACCTGGAAGCGAGTGCTCTTGTGGAGGCAAATTTGAGAAGGAATTCCTGTTAGCCTTCTCATGATACAAGAATACACAAGTTAGGCTGTTACGTTAGGTAGAAAAAAAAAGATAATACAAAAAACCAGAGATGGAGAAAGGCACATGAGCCTCGTTCCTATTTTTCAACAATAACGATGCACCAAGTGGATGAAGTCATGCAAAACAAAAGCAAGGAAGAAAAAAAAGTAATGATGATGATGATGATGATGGAGATGTGGCTTGTTGAACTGGTGTATGAGAAAGGTATATATTTTATACGAAAAAAAACTCATACCACATTCACATAACTCTCCCTTTCCATCTATCTCTCCACCTCCACCTCACATCCTCTTTCCACTTTTCCTTTCACTTTAGCTCCAAGGCAGGACAAAAGAAAACATGATCATTGAAGCTTGAAATAGAATATCCAAAATGAAATTCCAAGCCCATCAACTTCTTTGAAAATAAGAGTGAAGAGGAATCCTCCATTCTCATCTTGTGCATGTTCACTCTGGGAAACTATGAGGCTTCTTATTATTGTGGATATCCCCAAGTGTTTAGCACAATGAATAGAATGGAAACGTCACCGAAGGGAATTTCCTTACATCAATCAACATATTACATGTTTTATAAGCGCCTACCCCCTACTACTTTTCCACTCTGCTACTCCTGCAGCTGAGCTCTGAGCTGCAAGATGAAGAAAAAAATGAAAGATATACATAACAGCGCTATGTAGCAATCATAATAGAAAAAAATACATCACTATATATCTACATAAAGCTTTTTATTATACTTATATAGAGATTGAAATATGCAAGTGTGCATTTTAGTCTGTAATGGTATTCTAAAATGCAATTTTATACTGCTAGGATTGCAGGATTTCTTCAGGGATGAGCTCCATGCACTAGATCAAAATACTATAAATTCTATTAAGAAAGAGGAGCAGAAAAATGGGAAAGAGTTGATGCGAGACGAATCTGAGGAGAGGATATGATATTGGAGTTAATACTATGTAAAGGATCATAATACCATGGGCAGGGAGTTGGAAAGCGATGAAAAAGGGAGGCAGGGGTACAGCTTAAAAGATGGAAGACAATTTCGAGAAAAAAATTCCAATCGCTATATGTCAGTACAGCTATTGCCATTATAACTCTGAGAAAGGGAAGAAAGAGTAATTCCCAAACTACTTTCTTTTCTCCGTTACCAACTCTCAGATTATCAAATACATACCGATAATGAATACAAGAGGTTATATATACATTCTTATTATATGACTATGTCACATTGTTCCATTACCGTGGGTGTACAGTTTGGAATGTCTTTCCAAATTAAATATATTGCCTGAATGAATAGAGTTTTTCATGTGTTTATCCTCAACTCAGAGAGAGAGAGAGAGGGAGCAAGTTTTGAGAGAATTTTTTTTATTCAATTCCCTCTCTCTGTGTGTGTGTGTGTGTCTCTCAGAAAGTGAATACGACATTCCACAGACAGACAGCTGCACATTAAACTTGAAATAAATATACATGGACCAGGAGCAACTGCACATTGAAAGATAAAAGCCTCTTAGGCTGAGAAATGGGAGTGTAAACAGGCCAACATGTCAAATAGCCAAGATCTCTGTTTGTACTTTTACTTTATCTCCTGACTCAAGTGAAGTAGTGCTTGCTAAATATATTATTCTCATCTTCCCACATGACCTAACGACAATTTAAGCGTTTAAACCGTCCTAAAGCTGCTTCCATACTATTTCTTCTTAAAAGTCTCTGCCTTTCTTCTCCTCGGTTTAGCGGAAAAGATAAGAAGTGAAGAAAGGGTATATGAAAACGATTTTATGGAGACAAAAGCAGAGAGGGAAACATTGGAAAAGAGGAAATCGGAATAACATAAGATTCAAACAACTTCACTCAGAAAACATATACACCCATATTTTCCCCTTCTTTTTTTCTCTCTCTCAAACATTCTCCTGAGTGTTACACAATTTATATTCGTACACAATTTTTTTCTTCTCCTTTTTCTTCCTTTCTTGCCCAGATACGCATTTAAATGTGTAAATATGACGACAAGGAAAAAGTACGAGAGAATACTGTAAACCGCTTGAAAATTCCCTGTCTCAAAGCTGGAGAGAAGATGCATCACGAGACAGACACGAAAAAGAAGAACTCCATGAAAAATTGCTGTCTATAATCTCTCGAGGATTTTCTCCATAAAGTTCATTCGAGAGAGAAAATGGCGAAAACATGAGAATAATTCTTTAAGTTGGGGTAAAGCTATGTAAACCTTTCAAGGAAGAGGGAAAAGGGCAAGAAATCTAGTTTATTTTTGTACTTTACTATCTCCTTTCTTTCTACCCACTTCCCGTCTACACACACATACACACATCCACGTCACGATACATTGTTAACATTTGAAGCACATAACGTGTGTTCGTATGGTTGTGCTCACCTACACATACGTGATATCATATTTTATGAGCAATTGACTTATACAACCATGCATATATTTATGTATGCATGGATACAAAAAACAACTTTGGGCTCGTCTTCTCAAAAAAAACTCTCAACAGAATATTTAATGTATTGCACACGGCACAAACAATTTTTAGCTGGATTCCACTCTCTCTTCCTTAATGTAACCCGTGTGTATATCCTTTATACCTCACATAACTTTCAAATATTTCAATATTGTTTTCCTCTCCTCTCTGATGAGTGTGGAGCTCCTACTTATGCAAAAAAAACGGACTTAGTTATCAGTTTAGTTTGAGAGGGTCCAGTGGTGTGTAGGGTAAGAGACCACCATGACTTTAATTTTCTCTCAAAGCACAAAAACCTCTTGCACTTTACTTACTTTAAGTGGAAATCCTTCACCATTATAACAATCGCTCCCTGAGAAGACATCTTTTAGCAATTGCAACTTGCCATACATATCCCTTGATAGAATACACTTGGCTATACTTTTAAACAAAAGCATAATATATGAAAGGTGAGGGGAAAGTCATCTTGTACATATGGAAAATCCCGACCTGTAACCGTAACACCATCTCAAGTTATACACATGCGATATATAAGATGAAAAAAATGTGGTAATACGTAGAACAAGCCAGTCAAGCTTACATCCCTATCATCATAAGGGATGTAAGCAAAGAAAATAAAATGAGGAGGTGAAGGAGGCAAAAAAAAGTCGGGCTAAAAGAAACAGAAAAATAATGGAGCTATAACATTGTGCCTCTCTCACGGGGAGCATCAACAATAACGTACGGCCTATTATCTCAGCAGCTTCACCATTCCTCTGTCTTGACTCAACTGCCTTCTTGCTTTTCTCGACATTTCTGTTTTTTCTCTCCTCTCTTCTCTCTTCTTTCACTACTCTTTAATACTTTTGAGTCTACACTACAACTTTGTGTGTGTGTGTGTTTGCGTATGTGGCTTGTTATTATAAAGAGAAAGCCTACTCATATAGGTGGAAAGGAGAAAGCCAGGAAAATAAGATGAACTTGTCTACGTCAACCTTTGGGAGGAAGACAAGACACAATGGGAGATTGGGAGAAGAAAAGGAACAAAAAAGTCTCACATATATCCCCATTCATAGGAAGAGATTTGGACCGCCTCAAGCATTCTACAGTATACTCATTTCATTAGCAAATCTAAAAGATTTCACCACTCATTTACCCACAAACTCGTGGAGAACCTGAGTAGCAAGGTGGAAAAAAGGAGAAGCCGTGTAGAGTGTTTAACTCTTCCCCACCCTGGTTTTCTCATTTATACGTGTTTATTTCCTAGCTTCCTGGATAAATCCATGTGGAGATAATGCGTTCGTGAAGAGGCTGAAATTAAATCATGTAGCGTGCATAATAAACGCTTACATCTGTTACATCCTATCTTCCCACTTCTATTAAATACTCACGCATTTTGATGAAGATTTCTTCTTCTTTTTTCTCAGAATCCCCTAAAAATGGGAGAGGGATGGATAGAAGAAAAGTGGAATTCTTGAGATTTTTTTGTCCTACTTAATGTCCTACTATTATTACCGAGAAATGACTACTGTAACATATTTCTCGGGTAATGTAGAACTGTGGTAGGGAAACTCACTAATATGAGGTAATAACTATAAAAATGTCGGTTATTCCGTTGACAGGTAATGATCTCAAATGACAATGCTGTAGATTGCTCTCTTTTAATGGTATCCAGGATTTCGGAGTTATTAGTTTCTGAGCGGAAGTTGAAAATGAGCCGCAGATAAGTATAAAAAAGGAGTTAGTATGAATGCAATCGAGAGAATGTAGTTTTTTCCTTCTAAACGACCTCCTCGTAGAACATGGTGTATGTTCTCTCTCTGCAAAAATCCTCCATGACCATCTCAAGAAGAAGATTTTCTTGGTCTAAATTGTTCTTGATATTTGCGGAGAAATAAAAAAAGGAAAAAAAATATGACCACTGTAACATCTCCCCTTAGTCCTTTCTATATTCATATGAGATGTATATGTGAAATTGCATAAGAAGTATTACGAGGAATTGAGATAGGGATTGGATATCCTAATCTTTTGATGGTCTGTTAGAAAATCTTCCTTCTAATTTCCAGTCCTCATCTAACATACTCTGATAAAAGGAATGGGATTGAGTGAGTAGTGAAAACGCTTTTCCCTTGACATGGTTTGCAAGTCAACTTGTGGAAGTCACGCTTTAAATTAAGAGCGCTACTTTCCTTAAAGAAAATAACACTAGACGGGATAGAGTCACGAAATATATGATGAAGAAATTGAGCAAGGAAGGAGCCCATTTAAGTAACCTATGTTATGTATAGCAGATGTTCCCAATGATTCACAAATACATTCACGTACACTATTTTTGGCCGATTCATACCTAGAGATTTTCCTTTGTCGAATATTATTGAATAGACAGAGGAAACGCAGGGATGACACAAAAAGTTGCACCCAGCTTGGTTTCCCACTATCCTTGCCCTCCATCATGGTAGATCGTTGAGGTCCCGGAAAGGGCATGTGAGTGAATATAGTATCGAATTCTTTTCTACGAGACTGAAGGAACTGTGATCTGGTTTGTATTGTTGTTGAGGTGTGACTGATGCACCAATGACTCTAATTATGATGTTAATTTAA
>JAHZNA010004414.1:0-67098 GCA_027743935.1 Sinodicranocentrus sp. ZH6
TGGTCCTTTTGGTGCGTATGACATGTTGGAGGATTTAGTAAAGTACTTGGTAAGTTTCTTAAGTTACATCACACCACCAGGTCACCAACAAGCTTTCGTTTTTAAAACTTCGTGTCCCTGCTAGCATCACAGCAATCCAAATGTAATAAAGTGAAGTGAAAAGACATTTGGAATTTGAGTATCCTACCCCAACTTGGTCATGAATTTTATTTAATGATGACGACATGAATTATAATCTGCAGGAAAATAAATTTAAAGGTAGGATAAACATCAGTGCATATTATCACGTGCACAACCAGCATGCATGAAAAAGTTCCAATGCTAAAATAAGCATTCCCTTTGAGAAATCTTAAAACTTCAACAAGGAAGCAACGGGTTTATTTTTATAAACACAAATAATGCACATTACTCATCGCCAGAGAGGATCAATCAAACTGCATACTTTTAAAAGTTTGAAGAGGCTCCGGTTAAAAATGAAGGGAAATTCCCTCACATTTCAACCATCGACTGAGTCTGCGCAAGCATACATGTTAAATGAGATACCAATACATGTATATTTTGCTAGAGCTATTTTATGTTTCCATCCATGCATCGCCTTCCTCGGCAAGTAAATGCTGGCATGCTTGCAATAAATCTTTGGGCGCATCCCTCCATTCACAACTTCATTAGGCAAGAATGCCAATAAAGCTGATCTTAAAAACAGCACCTGGGTGGTAGCTTATTTCAGGACAGAAGAGCAAAGAGCACATAAAAAAGGGAGAGCGACAGGTCCCGTCAATTAGCCAGCCAAATAATCCAGCTTTAAGCACTAACCACTCATTTCCCTCAAATAACAACTCAACCCAAAGCTTTAAAAATGAGAGGAAAAAAACGGAGCAAGCAATTAGATTCACATTTCACGACTTCTCATTTTATTTTAGCAATATGGCGTGTAACAACCACGACGCCGATTAGTTTTTTTACAAGTCGTCATAATGATCCATGTCTAACTCGGCTCTTTATACATCTCACCTTATGCTCAACAACGGTTTCCTTTCAGAGTAGAAATCTATTACGGGAGAATGGCTAATAAGGTTGAGATGAAGGGGCAGTTAAAAAATCCTACCACCAACCATTTCATTATCTTTTCTTCAACAATAATACACACAATATCATATTTTTCCTTTCATTTTTTCTTCATCTTCACCTCCTAGCTGGTGGTGAGAAATACGGCTACTGCTCTTTCTAGATAAATTTTCCAGATTCAGAGATTCGGTAGCTCAAAGGAGTCTCCTTAGTGGGATCGCATTTATCTAAAATACTCGGTCAGAAGGCCACCCTCCTCCCATTGTTAGCATAATAACAAGAGGTCTTGCTCTTTTCCATTATTTCCAGAGCTCAATACTCATTTTTTATAAATAAAAATACACTTTCCACGTCCATCACAACTCTCCTCTATTTTTATGTAAAGGAATATTATTTTTTTGTTATATATATTTTTATGCTACCAATCTTATCCGCTCTGTCTGAGCTGCTACTCGAGAAAAAAAGGAGGGAGGTTAGGTGAGCGATTTTTGATCAAGTATGAGGACAATGAATCTACATGAGTTAAAAACAGTCATGAATGCAGTGCAAGACTTGAAAGAGATGAATGACATGTTATCAGCGGCTGACAGAAGAGATGCAACAGCATGATACTTAAAAAAACCTCACTATAGCTTTTGAATAGTCTCGTATTACAATGATCACACCTCTTTTGCTCCTCATATCAGAGTTTGGAATCATGTCAATTATTTTTGTCCCTTTTCCTCATGTTCATTAGGCCAAATCCCGTAAAAAATTGGATGATGTGAAGTTTGTTTTTTTATTCTGAGAAACTCACAAGTATAAGCTGTGTTCTGAGTGTGAATAATGGACGAGTCTAGGACGCAAATCACATTCCCCCTGAGTCCAATATTCATTAGAGAAAACAAGCCTAGATACAATTATTAACTCATTTTGGATGGGTTTTAATGTCTAAAGGGGAAACAATGATTTGGAATTAACAAATAGATTACTTTTTTTCCTCTTTCTCCCAGACACTAAACAAACACAGCCAAGAGCCAAGTCAGTGATGATGCCGACTTTTGCAGAGGTACAAAGTGAAAACATAAAGTTGGCACTGTATAGTGGTATTTATTGAAGACGCCAAAGCGGTGCCAAGCTGGTTGTGCTAGCACACTCGCATATATTATCAGAGAATTAAACAGCCAACATGATAATTCTGCTGGAGAGGAAAAAGAAACAAAAAGATTGGTAATTTAACAAGGATAGGATGTTAAATAATGGAGTGAATACATCATAAATCCTTTTCGCCCACCTTTATCCTTTTTTCTCAACTCTCTCGACTTTGGCTGGTATAAAAAATGAAATGTAGCTTTACTATACTATATATTCAATTCGATAAAAAAAACTTTTTTTATCGGCAACCAGCTTACAAGAGGATAGGCTCCCCTTGAGAGTTATCAATAGTAGGCTTGTTTCATTGTTGCGATTGAGAAGAGGAAAAGAAAAAGAGTGGAACTATGCCGGTGAAGGGTAGACTGTATGAAAATCGTGAGCTAGCCCTCTGCTCAAAGGTTGCCGATCTTTCATAATAAGTTGAGCGGCTGGAGCTAATGAAAAGAGTGAACTCCCATGATGATTCTCTCCAGATACTCCATTCAACATTTTTTAATTCAACGACTACAATCATATTGTAAAGAAAATGGGGAGAATGTGAAGGACTAGTTTCTTCGTCTCGGCTTTACTATTTTCTATTTGTATGGGGGATAAAAGCCATGTAATAATTCCCATTTAACCTGGCCAGCAACGATTCATTTACAATTTAAATGGAGAAATGAGATGGCGCCTTTTTGGAATCTGCTTCTGGCTTAAAGTGACGCTACTTTTGGAAGCTAAATGAAAAGTTGAAAGTCTTAACGTTTTTCGGATAAACAAGTTGCTGGGTTGAGTATAATGGGCACAAAAGATTGCAAAAATTAAGAGATCGGTGAGACGGATAAGTATGAAGAAAACCACCTGGATAATGCATTAATGAGAAGGTTTTGTGTAGTCAAACAATTACATAAATTCATTCCAGAAACCAAGCCCTGTTGTGCATTTCAAGTGGACCACATTGTGTTAAGGATTCATTGAGCTTTTGATGATTTGATTGAAAGCCGGTGATCCTCGATGAGATGAGGGGGACTGGAATGGATTTTTATTTTACAAAATATAGGAATAATGGATCCAAGCAAGGTATCCTTGTTGCCGACAGGGACAAAGGGCAGATCAACAAAAGATGATTGCTAAGTGCTGACTAACAATTGTATAATAGATGCCTAAAAAGGAAAGGTGTGGACTAGGTGAACTTTAATACAAGAGAGCGGATAATATATGTAGCCTATTCACCTTTATTTTTAATAAACATCTGTATCTGTATCCATTACCAAAGGAGAGTGGAGAGAGTGTGTCTCTTTCAATGAATAGACCAACGGATGTTCGTTCGATAAAAATGAAACCTTTGATTTAATGTAGAGCGTGGAGAGAGAGACAGAGGAACTGAGAAGATTTAAAGGCACACGGCCAGATGCTCTGTTCACATGATATATACCAGTTACATTTTATCTGGTTTTGAATTTCACCAAACGGACCAAGGTAGTACGGTACATGAGGAGGGAAATACTGAGTTAAATTAACTGAATCAGATTCTCAAGTGCTTTTTGATACGGAAAAAAAATCCTGTACAAAATATTAATAGGACATGGGATTCTAACTGGAGTTGCTCTTTGCTGGAATCACGAGAGAAAATAGTTTTCTTCTTCTGCACACACCCACAACCCAAATTGGATGAACTCTTCTAAAATAGGAATCAGCATGGAAACAAGGGTTTTAAAGGACTAAAATGCAAAGAACAGGGAAAGCTGATTCACTCTCCAAGATTCCCACTTCCTACACACATTACACCCCCACACGAACAAGCTGGGTAGATAAAAGAGAAGAAGAAAAAATCGAAAGTTATCCTCTTCCAAGTTAGGGGAATGGTCGGAGGGCATGAAAAATGTGAAAGAATTCTGGAAGAAATATTGCAGTAAAATCCGTCGAGGGAAGAAGCGCAAGGAAACTTGGCTGCATTAAGGGCCATCGCAATAGAAACTTACACCCTGCTACACTCTCATGTCGTTCCGTCACATGCACTCAAGCCGTCACTCCAGTCAAGAGATAATGCATTACTGAGAGCGTTTTTGGAGGAGTCACACATCCTCCAAAGGAAAACCAGGGAAGAAAGAACGAGTCTCTTGGGAAAGTTACTATGGCAGTATCATTATTCAATGTAACGTAGCCAATACCCAACAAAGCTGAAGATATTGCAGAGTTGTGTGTAAACAAACCAAAAACCATTTCCTCTAGACAAAACCAGAAAGAGAAAGATTGGGAGAGGGTATAGGGTAGGGTGAAATTTTAGAGAATGTTACAAAAAACGGGAAAAAACTATCTCTTGCTAAAGAGGTTATAAGGTTTTTCGGAGAGAAAAATTCTCTGAGAAGATTATGAGCCTCAGATGGAGGGACTTCCTCACTGATACGGTTTTTCACTTTGGAGCTGATTTTTGTAGAAGAATAAATACTTGGAACACAATGATAAGATGAGAGTGCTTTTCAATCCCCTTATTTAAAAGCATTATTATACAAATTCAGGATTTACTAACAGAACCATGTAAAAGAAAACAATGGTCAATAGAAAAGAAAAGATTCCAGTACTACAAGATGAGATGGCAGGTAGTTTTGCATAATACGATGAACAGACCACCCATGATCTGAACAAGGAAAAATGTTTCCCAGAACAATAGTAAATTTTGGTTGAGGAAACCAACAAAACTAGATTTGAGCTTGGAGATAAATATTATTTACATGAGGAATCGCTCACATGATATTCATCTTTTTATGAATGATTCTCATTCCTCATCATCATGAATCATACTTTCATACGAAATAATTCATCAAGGTGTGTACATCAAGGTACAACTGTACAACGCTATTTTACACAACGCACCTTATCAAATTAATTCTTAAATTCTTTCTCATTCATTTCTGCAATATTACACTTTCACAGGAAGGAGTAGGCTAACAAAGGGCTTCCATTTTGCTAGTTATTTTCAATTACAATGAAAACCAAGGAAATATTAATTTTCTACAACAATTTTATCAGCAAAACAATTTTTTCCTTCTCTCTCTTTCTCTCTCTCTGTCTCGCTATTTTATATGCGTCGCAGAAAGATATCTATCCCCGTGTTTTTCTTCATGACGGGAAAAAAGTGTCAAGCCAGTGAGTGGATAGTGGTCGCGTGCGATGGGCGTGGATGGAAAGGAAAAGAGGCGTCTCCTAGTCTCAGGACGGAGGAAGGACGGCCGAGTTGCAACGAATGTTAGAGCCTCTCTCTCGGAATGAAGCAGCATCCCCCATAGAACACATACTCTTATCCGTAACCATACATTCACCACAATACACGCTGATACATGCTCATGCTGAGAAATTTGCCTTGTGTTTAGTGAGCTCTGAGTGAAGAGAAGATATGGAGCATGGAGTGCGATGTAAAAAGTGGCTGAGCAAATGCACCCCAAAACACTCACCTTTTCTTTGGACTAATATATACAGCATATTTCTACAGCAAGGATACGTTTCTGTGTTGAGGAGAGCGGAAAGAATGAGAATACCTGTCATCATGATTGCCCACAAAAGTTGAGTAGAACCACCACACCACTACAATGTTATCAGTTACAAGAGGAAAACGAGAAGGAGCAACAACTTCTCTCTTGGACGACGGGTTGCTCATTATATAAAACATCAGAGCCGCAGCTCGTTTCTTATTATTATTGGCCAAGGAACTCAATGCTCCGAAACATTCTCCGGTCATTGTCACTGGATTCTTGAGAAGATTTTTATTGATCATATGGAATTAAGTTGGATTGGAGAATAACACCCAAATTCGTAGATACAGTGCCAAAATAGAGAATTGTTGGAGATTTGATTTTGATCAAGTGGTTTGCTGCTCCAATATTTTTGTAATCTAATCACTGGAAATAGTGATCGAGTGATGTAGCGATTGGAAACGGAATTGTGGCAAATCTTTGAAAATATATTACGGGTAGGTCTTTTTAATGCAAAAATTATACGGGTTGGAGATAAAAGTGACAAGGTGACAATTCCTGCAATACCCCAATGGTTTTTGAATAGCAAGGGTTCAATTTTTGATGAGTGTGTTTTGTCGCAAAGCTGGAATACGTCGTGGATTAATGCAATTTGTATAAAAGGGTTAATTAAAAGTGGATTCGTGTAAAAGAGGAAATCAGATCAGCACAAGAGTCGTGTGACTCTTTAGAAAAAGTTGAGAAAAAAAATTGTGAATGGTGAATCTACATTTTTTGTGTTTTCCTTATACATGCAATCATATATACAGGGAAAACAATCAGCAATGGAAGGGGATGCTTGGGTGCTGTCCTTCCTTGAAGCAGAGGGTCGACTACTCCAAGGTGGATGTCGGAAAAAGTGTCTCAGTCTCATGAAGACGCTTCGAGACCGTCACTTAGATTTGCCTGGTTGGTGTTTATATCTAGTGTAACCAAATGCTAATATGTACAGGGTTGATTCCACCCTCAGTCTTCTAACCCCAAGTGTTTTATTTGCTTTTTTCCAAAAACAAAAAGGAAACCCAGTGACATCTTATCACATGAAGACGTTACTTCTCTACGAGTGCGAGAAGCACCCCCGAGAAATCGAATGGGATGAGCCATGTCTCGGAGACAGGATTAATGGGATCCTTCTCCAGCTCATTTCATGTCTTCAGTGTCGCCGCTGTCCTCACTACTTTCTCCCCAATTTGGATCTATTCAAAGGAAAGTCGCCAAGTGCGTTGGAGAACGCTGCCAAACAAACATGGCGCCTGACACGGGAGCTACTTACTAACACCAGGTCACTTGAAAAGCTTTAAAGTGGCAACAAATTTACTCACTTGAGGCAAAGCATACACAACGAGGACATTTGTACGTTATTGCAATCAATAACAAAACTACCACTGTATAAAGGAAAAACTCGAACATAATATATTATGTCAATTTACTAATATTCATAGTATTATAATTAAAATTTCCTCAAAGTACGTAATATTACTAGTTTTTAAAACTCTTTTGCTCCATTCACACACAATATTATGCAATTGATGGCGAACATGTTTAGCTAGTAGAAAAATAGTTTGTAGTGAAGTTCACATGATGAGAAGGAAAAAAAATGTTGGTGAATTTTGTCCAAAGATTAATTGCCAAAACTTGACGTAGAAGTATAAAAAATCTAGAGGTTAAAATAAAATGCTTGATTTGAATCCATTTGAAGTCAACAGCTCATGAGCAAACTCTTATTTACATTTTCTGAGCATAAATACTCACACTACAAAAACAATGCACAATGCTAAACTAGGTGATGATGACGGACTGGACTTAAAGCATGACTTGAATAATCATGCTAATTTTATGAATTTTTATTAAAACATACGTTTTCAGTAGACTGACAACTAATTAGAGAAATGGATTCCACTTTTTGGCGTTTTTTCTCGGTGACTAGATCACATAGCTGTAGTGGACTAAGGAAGAATAAATAAAACAGGTATTCATGGTTCCAGGGCTTTTTTGTTAGAAAACAGAAAAAGGTTAAGGTTAAAAAATAGTGACCGGGCAGATGTTTGCTGGAGGATGGGAAAACTGCTTATTTTGAGACACGACCAGAGAAACAATGATAATGCATGCATGTGCTATTATCCGCCTGTCAGTAAGCGTGAGTGTGTCTGTTTTACATCACATCTGTGAACAAAGATCCAGTTAGAAGCTATTT
This sequence comes from Sinodicranocentrus sp. ZH6, assembly GCA_027743935.1. Taxonomy (NCBI): domain Eukaryota; kingdom Metazoa; phylum Arthropoda; class Collembola; order Entomobryomorpha; family Entomobryidae; genus Sinodicranocentrus; species Sinodicranocentrus sp. ZH6. The sequence continues at coordinate 7,882 of JAHZNA010004414.1, forward strand.
GTGCTAAGATAAAAGTTTCTTGTAATTGAGTTACATCAGTGTTAATCGGTGTGTAATGTGTAAACGTTAGATGTAGTACAAAAACAAACGCAAGAAGGAATAAAAATTGTGCTAGATAGATAATATGCTTTCGTCGTGTGAGAGGAGTAACGTTTAAAGGATTTTTGTGAGAAATCTTGTTAGTGTTGATATAAATGGAAAAGCAATGATGTTGAGTGCATGTCGTGTTAGCGCTAATTGATATACAATAAATTGATTAAAATCATTCCCGTTATTTTTCCGTGAAAGAATTCATTTGACACTTTTAGCATGACTTTTGTGCAGATTGTGTAACATGTTAGTTACAACAAATTTGCACAATTTGAAAAAATTAATACTTTTTTATTACCTTCACAAAAAGGAATTTTTACGGATGCTGTGTGGAGCAACTAAAACTACCATTTGGATGCATCATCCATAAATAATATACTCAGCTCAATGTTTTGTTATCCAGCAAGCCCCGAAAACAACATTGTTATCAACATTTAAGAATTCTCCCTATTTTACAGCTATTATTCTTGTATAAATATTCATGAAATTGCATTTTTCCTCAAAATGACACCACTGCGTGTGTGTGTGTGTGTACACAGCTGAGTTTTATCTTATCACCAATCACATTCAGTCTCCTACACGCACACATATATACTCTAGAGAAAATGTGAATTTTTTTCAAAACCCACACCATCGCACATTCTTTAAGCTTAAAAGATTAGAAAAACTCTAGAGGTCTTTATGAGGCTGACTAATGTCACATCGTTTATTTTCCATTTTTTCTCCTTCTCTAAAACGTGAGGAGACACGAGATTGAGATAAATTTTGCACCAGAGAGAAAAGGGGAAAAATTAGCGAACGATGAACAGCTCAATGTTTGAATACAAATACAAGATTTGATAATATATACATTATTCCTCAAGTTATTTTTGTTTTTCTAAGGAGGATGATGATTAACAAGAAGAACAACTCGGAATACATTTATAAATACATTAGACTCCCTGAGTCACGGCTTTAGTTCCCCCTTTCCGTTTTTTCCCTGTCGTTTCTGTTGTCCACTAATTCAGACAAATGGCTCCTCCACTCGCAACAAATTGATTAGAAACGAGGAGCGAGAGGGGATGCTTGCTTGTGTGTAGCCAAACTGGAGTGAAATAATGCGCCAGAGTGTGCTCTCTTTCTTTTCTATATGTATATGTGTGTACTCAGATAGAAGAGAATTGGATCCAATTCCACTGGTATTAGTGTAAGAGAGATGTGCACACATAAAAGTATATCATTCTTGTGAAGAAAAAAAACGGTCGAGAATGAGAACTTGATTTCCCCTTTGCCAGCAAAATAGATATAAAAAAGTGTAGAGTAACGGCAAAAGAAGTTTGAGGGAATCATGCCCTTCCCAACTTTCATTTTCTTTCCCGTTCCATTTGGCCAGTCACGGCCGTCAAACAGAGTCAGTGAACGGAATAGGACAATCTAATAATGAAACTTGTAAATGGAAACATCCCTCGATTTATAATACCGTATCACCCCAGAAAACTGCATCACACCAGCCTTGGCATTAGTCTACTGTCGTCCTAAGCATCGTTACACTTGAACTGGCAAGAGTTGCAGAAATTCACTTTGATACGAATTACTACATGTAATAAAAATGTGCAGTTCACTCCTAGCATGGTTTTTTTACTGCTGGCTGCATTAGTTTAAAAAACTAATCCATTTATCGCCTTCAATAAAAAGGTTTCCACAATTCGTATCCTTGTTGACTTGTAGATTTTGGTAAATCAAAGGAAGCTCGTGCAAAGTTTGATGCTCAAATGGCAAGTGTTGAAATGCAATTATATAATCATTTCAACTGGGAGAAAAAGGACTTACCTTTTTAACTACTTGTGCATATAGTATAGGTATGAGTTACATAAAAAAGGTGAAAAGTTAAACTTGCTTATGTTGTCCTTCCACTGTAATCAAAAATCAAGCCGACAATAGTCTCCGCTCTCTTTTCTTGAACCGTAAAGGATTTAGTTTGGATGGAAGTGTACCAGAGTCATGTACACACTCCACAATTTACATTAGCTGATTAAGTGATCAAAAGAGAGCAAAGAGCAAGTCATTAAAATTGACACCGGATACATCACTCTTGGCAGACGCCCGACTGTGAACTACCTTAACTCCTTTGAGGAAAAGTTTGTGTACTCTCTCCCAAATGCCCGTTGCCGGTGTGCCTTAGCAATTTATATACGTTTTCAACCAGTCAATTATGCATTTTACACACACAAGCCAATATAATCTGACGACTCGAGGTTTTCATTAAGTCACCTTGATTAATTTCCACATCATCAACATGTGCAAACACACCACTACCTCTACCTCAACAAATGTTTTCCGTATATTCACATTTTTCCTTCCTTCTTGAAATTCTCTTTAGCTCACTACCCCACCGCTAGACTTGGAGTATATATTGCTCCAAGCATATATATATCAGCATGCGGCATATCCTCTTCCGCTCACCACTACCCAATGTGGACATGATGCATTAAGAGGAAAATGTATTACAAACTTACAAACCACTTCATTCCACTCCACTCTCTCCTTTCTACCGTTTGGTATACAAATAATTAACGTAATATTGTGAGACAACGAGCGGAGTACACAAGGTCAATTACCATTTTATCAGGGAGGTGAACTGAGCCAGTTTGAAATACGCGTAGACACACACTTTGTGTGAGGAATACAAGGATTTGTAGAGAGTTCAGCTGGGCATGCACGAGTTGCTTTACTTTTCAGACTAGAATTAGTTGCTCATATCAGTTGACATCTCATCTCGATATGGAAAGACCCCGCTGTTTGTTAACTTCCAGGAGAGAAACTTAAAAGTAGCCCGTGCAACTGGCAACTGTTGAGTTGGCTTATTTTTTTTTATTTTTTTTTGCATGAGGCTATACCTATCATGCACAAACATGCCAAAACTCACATGTTCAAACTGTTTTACTCTGTGAACACATTTTTATGCCTTGATGAAATGAAGTTAAACACTTAAAACAGATCTTGTCCCCGAGAACTACTGCAAGTTTACTTGCAAAGCTCATTTCCAGAGTATGTTTTAAAAGCAGTTTTTGTCTCTACTATAATCTTGCATTGTGGTGAGGGGATGATAACAATATCATAACACGAGGCTTGTGTAATTAAGTAGCAGCGGGAGATGTTGCATGTGGAAAATGTTTGCTTAGCTTTAGCTGGAAGCTCTCTCCCTTTTCCTCTTTCCTTTGTAATTCTCGTCTAATGACTTGGCTACAGCTTGTGACAAGAAACAAAAGCTCTCAAGAGTTGAGAAGAGTTGACCAAAATCCGAGTTGAAAGTGGGGTACATATGCGATGAAATTAATTCATCACTAAAATTGAAATCAACTATAATTAATTGCGCCTTCCAGCTCCTCCGTAATCACATTATCAGAAAGGAAACACAAATGCATGAAAAGTGGATAAAAGTTGGGTTGGAATACTACTCCTTATAAATCAACAATTTTGAGTAGACCAATGACATTATGAATTGACTCAGGAAAACCGATGCAAAAGTCCTGGAGTGAAGTGTGTCATCGAAAATACACAGAGACATCACATTCCTCTGTCTCCATGGTGGTCTGTGAGTAAAATTGGAGACATTACACAAACAAGTGACATTTTGCAGAAATACACCGAATGCACTTTTACATATGCAAGCGTCTGGGCAGCATTCCAGACTCTAGCCTATTTAAATTCCTTTGTACCATTTCATGAAAAAAAGAATGTGCATAATGCATGCAAAGGAATTCCCAGCTTTTTCCCTTGATATATACCTAGAAAGTTGACAGTTTAAGTGAGCATCTATGATTCCAAAGGCAAGATGAGTAGTTTAGAGTAAGCAGAGTTGACTATTGTCAGCCCAAATACAAGATTCCATCCATAATGTCAAATGCCCCAAGACAATTTCATCAGGATTGTGTACGTAAACACAAACATAATCCTTTTGAAAATGAGAAAAAAATGGTTGAATAACAGTCACAAATTGACTTGTATTTTTAACTTTCTCAAAACACTAGATATTTTTATGAGTGCATAGACGCAAATGTAAGTGCTTATAAGTGGGAGTTAAAATCAAAATAAATTGAAACTGTCTCCTTGACAAAATATATTTCCAAAGATACTCATGGAAATTGGTGGATTTTCTTCTTCTTCTCCTTTCTCTTCCAAAGGAAAAAAAATCTTACATTACTAATATTATTGATTGAGATCAGATGTGGGCTGGAGACAAGGATAATATATAAAACTGGGAAAAGGGGGGAAAAGGCAAAGAAACTCGACAGTTTTTTTCTCTCTTTCCCTTGCTCATTTCCAGAGTGAGCGGAAATTAGGCGCAGAAGTTTGGTATGAAAAGGACGGATGTGGAAACTAAAACATTATGTTTGTTAAAAGCCAGCAAAGGAGAATTTAGAGAACTTTGTATTCATTTGGGAGAGAGTGGTGGAGTAAGGATATAAAAATGTAATTTCTCGTTCCTATTCATTTAGCTTCTCATTTTTTGCCACTTTCTCAGTGACAACAGGCGACAAGAGTCATCATGATGTTATAACTATGCGCCCATTATACAACTATGAATGCACACAATTCCCTCCTCATGTCATCATCATACAGTAGGTACATATATTCAGCTTGGAAAATTGAGTTTAGCTGGTGATGGTAAGAAACAGCTTTTGTTGACTATATACCTATCTATATGAATAAAAAAACTTTTTTTTTCTCTTTCCACCTATCTTTATATCCATATGAAATGTAAGTATCAGTGCGTAGTAAAGTCATTAAAGGTGTTGAGAAATTATGAGAACCACGTCTCAAGTTGAATGTTTACATGAGCTTAAACTTGAGCGAGAAAAAAAGAAGGGAAGATAGACAGTTCCACTTTGTGTTCTAGTGTCATTTTGGAGGAGTCTCCATGAATATATTTATATTTTTTGTTAAATACTTCCCTCCTGCTTCAATACCCTTGGAAATGTATACCTACTATTATATGAATGACTCGCTTGTGCAATTCCAGCTGCTTTCTCACGTTGCCCATTTAAAAGAAGCAGCTTTAGCATTACATAATTTACACCACGCCACACACTCACCCAACCATGGTAGGATTGTAGTTGAGAAGAAAAAAAATTTACATGTGTGTATATCCACCAGAAACAAGCTGGGAGTTGCTGTTTTAAGATAGTGAGCTAAGAACGACTACGATTATGATGACAGCAGGTGGCCAGTGGCAACAAATTATGTAGGTTAGATAGATCATGAATTTTGAGCAGTTTGCTTCTGAAATTTCGATGATAATTTTTTTTCTCTTGTTAAGTAAATCAGAGAAAGAGTGACAAGTTTAAACAAGGGGAAACGTGATTCATTGTCTCTTCATTGCAAAAAATAAATAAAAGGAAATTCTGCGCAAAGGATACAACTCACCATGTCCGTTTATGGAGCAGTTAAATGCTAAATGAATTGCGAGCTTGTAAAATATCCTCAAAAAGGATAAAGATTTAGAGGATATTGTGACAAATATAGATGACGGCATTACTTCAAATTATACTTGATATGGAGTTTAAAAAGCAACACAACTATAAATAGACATTATATACTTGAGCAACTGTCTCAAAAAAACACTACTGTGAGGGATAATTCACTTAATTCAAGTACTCGGCAAAGACGAAAACCATATTTCTTACTCTGGCCAACTATACAACTATAACCCCACCCATATGCATAGATTACACACGACACCAAAATGCATTGCTCGGAGACATGCAAGCCGTGCAGCTAATGAATACGAAGGAGAAAAAAATTGGCTATTTGTTTTAAGATTTGAGGGCTATTAGTGGCTAGGGATAAGTTGAGAGGGAAAAAACTGACGTAAAAAAACTCGTGCAAAGAAAAATATATGAACATGTATAAATCGATAGTTCTTTTTAGTACTGCCGCAGTTTGCCTCAAACTCTAGGATTATTTACCAAGCCCAGTTGAAAAAGAATGTTTAAAATATCCCACTCATTATTACCACGCTAAGAAACTGGCCATGTCTGGAAGAAATAGACTTAAGGCTAACTAATTGTGAGCGAGCATTTGTATATTTTTGTACTGGTCAAGTTGGTGGTGATACGCTGTTGTTGAGAATATTAGCATAGATTACAAAGGAAGCCGACACCTGGACTTCTGCTTGCTACTAAAAACCCAAGTAAAAACCCTTTACTCGTGTTTACTCCTTTTTATTTATATAATATTATCCAATATATTCTTATTATGCATGGGCCGTAAATTTCCCAACGAGCCTGATGAAAAGACCGATGGCGCAGAAGCCGCAGTGAGTGCTTCAAGTAAAGAGGTAAACGGCGCTAGGCGCAATAGTAAATATGATTCTTTCAACCTCATGAATAGTAAATTCTCTTTGTGGCGGAGATGAAGGAGCCTAGTTGATTAGGCAAATATTATGATCACTTGTCTCGTTCTTATGACCCGTCGTCATGGAATGGCCAGCCTTCTATGGTTGAAAGAGAGAGAGAGAGGGAGAGGGGAGAAGAAAACAAGCAGACAAATAACTCTTTACTTCTGCTAGCACAAAACTAGTACACAAACAACACACGAAATAACGTTCAAAGAGAAAACGAAGAGAGATGGGTATTTAAGCGGCTCATTAATAATTTCCCACTAGCACTGACCAACTCACATAAGCCCACTCGTCATTTCCCACCTTCCTAGGTAAGTGGAGCTGAACAGAAAACAAACCATATTCCTGAGAAAGTTATAGTGATATAAGGATTAATAAATGGGTATATACTTGTTACACTGGATTTTCTTAGTTTATCTATTAAACTTGAAGAAAATAAATATATAAGAGGAGTCTACAAGTGTAGCAAGGAAGGGGAGAGAGAGAGCGAGATAAAAAAGGAGAAGAATTTGTTGGAAAATTTGCTCGCAGCAAAATAATGAATGAGCTTCATCACACAGTCATCACAAGCCTTATGAGATTCTTAGCCACGTATTCAACAATCAAATTCTGCTTATGATGCTATGCTCACTAAAAATCTTGAATACAAATTATGACGTGCGTGAAATTATTTTCATGGATGGAAAAATTAAAGTTCCTAGTTTCCTTGCGTTTTTTAATAATACAAAATAATAAATTCAATCTTTGGGACGCCAAGGGATCTTGAGAGTCTCATTGATTTTAAACTTGATTATGAACCCATGTACTGGAATTTAATTATGAGTTTTTAATCTTCTACGTTTCATTTGCATAAGGAATCGATAAATTGGAAAATTTCAAACCTATTAAATTTTGCAACCCAAATGCTCAAATTTCTCTGAAATACAAACAAACCAAGAGAATTACTCCCATCCGTAAATATTTAAGTTCCATCCGTCAGCACGCTTGAAGAAATGTGTGATTTAAAATAGAAACAACGCATGTTCTTTCCACTCGGAGAAAATGTATCGGATTCTACGGAACCATGATTGGCGCCAATCCCATTAACAAACCAGATTAGTCGAGTCAAAGCTTAGGACTTGTGTGCTCTTGCTCTCTCACTCAACTGAGATACAATTCTCCTTTTCCCAATGCACCCCTCCACACTTGAACACATCCTTGTAAAAGAGAGAAGATTCAGTGGAACATTCACCACAGCATACTGATGAAGACTCAGGTGGGAGTGAACACTTGAAGTAGAAAAAAAGTATAAGAGTAGCAACAGATGATAAATCTGCGTTCTTGATGTGAGGTCATATAAAAGTACAATGTGTGCAACAGAATGCCTGGGAATATACAGGATCTGTGTCACAGATCTGTCATTTCCATCTACAGTCCCAGTGACAACAAGCCAGGTATACATGACAGATGAAGTCTGAGAAGAAATCTAGGGAGAGAGGTACCCAAGTGGGGACGAAGAATAGTATTGTCACATGATTCCCTTAAGATGACAACATGCTGCTGGTCCTGGCTCCTTGTTCTTCAATCCTGATAATCATCAAGTCAGGAGGAAGTTTACCCATTAGGACGAGACCAAAGGAGCAAAAACAAGAGAGAGCCAGGCAGGGGAACCCTCACATAAAATATATAGATTTTTTTTACACGCACACACACACACAACAACAACATCAATGTAATGAAGACCCTACGTATTCTGTCCAACCTCACCAAAAGCAGCATTTGAGAGGAAAAAAGGAGAAATAAATGAGAATAAAAAAACGCGTACAAAGATTTACCATACAAAGGAGGAAAACGTTGAAACAAGAGGAAAACTTGTTTTTTTATATTTTCGCCGCATCTCATTGCACTCCACAACAATGCAATGAAGTGTACGGTTCCATCCATCCCAATCATGCATGACATGTTCTCCTGAAAATGCACTCAAAGATGAAGAAAAAAATACGACGATACCTGATGACGCCTGTTTCAAGAGAGTATTATACTCTATAGTGTACGTGATGTCAAGGAAGAATGAGACAAGGATATAATCTCACACGGAGGAAAAAATAACGATATGAGAGTGAGCGAATCGATCCCTAAAACTAAAACTGGTTAGATTTTTTGTACATGACTCAAGTAAAATAAAATGTCAAAGGGAATAATATCACGAGATAGGATTGCTTGACAATATTTTTTCTTATAATTTTTCAGGTGTCGTCTTACCATCAGGTTAAGAAGGGATTTCAAGTTTTACGTTCAGGACTTGGGTCACAAGTTGGTGGACAGTTTGAGATTATTTTTGAAGATAGGTAGAAACCAGGTTAGTGATTTAAATCTTTAAAAAATAGAGTTTTCCAAGTGGATGACGCTTTAACTACTTATAACAATTCTAGCTCATCTTGGAGCATATTTTTTATAAATATGATTTAAATCAAGTTTTTTTCTTCAATCCTCATTACGTAGAATCATCTTTATTTATAACAGTAAAATGGCAATAAATTCAGAGAAAAGAGTGCAAGGTGCATTCAACAAGCAATCAAAGTTTGATGCTCACCCCGTGTTATTTACCTTTTCCAAACGTATAATCAGTCAAAACAAACAACAAATGATGATGACCCCTAAAACAAATGATGAGACAAAGAAAAGAAGAATAATCAACGTAACACTAGATCATCTCATCATCGATTTCAAACCTTTATCAAGACATTGAGTATGAGCATTGAGGAGAGAATAAAAATTGTGTAAAAGAATATTTCAGCAATTTTTTTTCCTCCCTCCTTCTGGATTTCTTTAACTCGAGATGAGTTTCCTATTTGACGTTGACAGGACTAACTACCACGTGCCAATCATCATCAAAACAAACATGATTACATAATCACAGTATGATGATGTTGATATGTCAGATTGAATTGAGCAACGCAACTTCTCGCCGGGTAGAATTTTCGATAAAAGTGGATATTTCTCCAAGCTTAGGGTAGAGAGTCTTGTGATTTTTACAATTTTTGACAAATCATGTAAAAAAATTCCTAAAAGAGTCTGTGCATAGTGGAAAGTAAACACTTGTACAAGTTTCATGCCACGAAATGATAAATAGAAACTGGCAATGCACAACTGGACACTACAACTTGCTCCAAGACCTACCAACTACTGATCTTCAACTCGTAAAATACCCAGTGAATTATACCTTTCATCATGGTCTCAAGAAAACAAACAAAGATAATACAAATTATTTCGTTTAATTAACATTGAAAGGGAGAGAAAAAACCAGAGGATAAATGGTAAACTACACTTGAAGAAAATGTATGATTCTAATTCTATGGGTTGCTCCAGAAGAAGAAGAGAAAAAACTCTGCAGGCCTGGGATAAAGGGGCAAGGAGGTAACCCTTTTCCCCTTCCTTAAGTCTGTAAACATTTGAGACTTTGACAGAAAGAGTAGAGCCCTCCTGTCAGCACGCAATGAGATGGGAGTGAGCCAAAAGGTCTGATTAACAGGTAATCAGCACGTAAGCATGAAGGAACACGAGTGTAGCTAGGGAGACCCTTGGCTGGAAAATGTGAGCTTTAAATATAGCAAGTCCAGAGAGAAAACATTCGTATATATAGCTATTTCATACAGTATTATGAGAGGATGGTTGAGAAAGGGAAACTTTAAAAGTGAGAGAACTATTCATCCGTCCTCCCAATCGTCTCCTCCATAAATTCTTCAGTGGGCCGTCTGTCAGAGTCAGAGTCAAACTGAGTGAGTGAGCCAGTCAAAGAGTCGTACATTCATATGTATATCCTTGTGCACAGCTACATATATGTATGTATGTACTATGTACGTACATCTTGTAAGATTGGAACTAGTAAATGAGAGAAAAAACCATTTTAGAGTTGAAGACCTCCCAAAGCCATGTATTTTTTCTTCACCACAGCTAAACACCGCAATTTCCAGTTGATTTACTGTAAAACCAATGATACATTTTGAATGTCCCAATTTTAATCTATTTCGGGACTAATTAATTGTTTGTCTTATGATGTTGCTATGATGTAATTGGAAAACCAAAAATAAAACCAAGTATCTCTTTAACTTCTCATTGACTTTTTGGTTGGAGAAGGAATGAAAAAAGGACAATGCAGATTATGAAGAGGTTGTCACTCAATCTTTGAGGAAATCACTTCTCAAAAGCTTGTGTACCCATGAGGGAAGAGAATGGTGGTGCCGCGTGATGGTGTTGGTGACAGAGGGGCGAAACAACCGGAACTAGGTATTTGTTTCTCTGACAAATAGCTTTTCATAAACCCTGTTATTATGTTTTTCCCGAGGAAATGAAATGCCATTTTAAAAAGCCACGCAAGGTAGCCACTAGAAAATTGAAACAATCTCGAAAAGTAGAAACATCCTTACGATGTGCGTACAGTTGGGGTTGTTTCACTTGAGCATCAATTACTCATATCATGATATACACACATGTCAGCACACGCATTCAAAAAGTCAGAGTCATTAAGGTAAGTGCTGCTAATTCAGAAATGCGACTGAGAACAACAAACTGTATAAATTCGCCGTTAAATTTCCTCAACAAGGAATGTCTACTTTGTTTTACTGAGTCGTAAGGTTCATTCATTTGCATCAAATTAATGATGAGAATGAACTAGACACGATGAATGCACTTTCATTCACGAAACCCTTTTTTCAATAAGTATGCAACTCATGAAGTTGCGGTTTTTGTCAGGATAAATACAACAAGCCAAAGGGAAGGTTTAACAGTGTCCACCATTTTTACTATTTGGATTGCAGTTATCAACCTGGCGTTTGTGGTCTCTCTCTGTTCATATGTGTTTTGTGGCGCCAAGGAGACCATGACACGACAGGGGTCCACGCTGGATCTTTCCTGCACGAAACCGATATATCCATTTCAACCTCACGCACTCTCTCTCTCTCTTTTCCGTACCTGAACATTTTCTCCCAAGCCAATCCCTCTAAATAACATGATGCGTTAGCTACTTACATCACATCTAATGAAAGATCAATTGAAAATCACGTATAGAGTTGAAAACGCTAATCCCTACAAATCTGACACACGCACATTTGTCCATCAACCTTTTCCTTCTGTCAATATTTGCATAGCTAGTCAAACAAGTTGGACTGCTTTCGCTATCTGAGCTCGTAAAAAGTAACACTTTGCTAGAAACACTTTATCTTGTAGACACAGTGACCCTTGAAATGGTACTGGTGGGATTATGATGCATTAAAAAAAGGACTTGCAGCGGATTATACTCATTTCTTCTTATTCCATTACTCTGAATGAAGAAACGAACGGAAATCTTATAGATATTCTAACCAGTAAATTAAGTTCTCCTCACAGTTTCCTCTTTCTGGGCGAGGAAACAACAAGCATTTCTTTAAAGGTGGCACATTCTAAGGTTCCAGACAGAGCTATTCTATGACTCCAGTCTAGTGGTCCACAATGGGGGGGATTCATTACCCCAGAGGAAACCCACAGCAGGAGCTAACAAATTATCAAATACAAGTGGGCAGGCTGAAAACTGAGGCTGCGTCGGTAGACGTCCAGGGTGTGTCAATGATTGGGCAGAGTTTAACAAAAACACATGGGAAGATGTGAATATTCATCCTTTCGTAGTTATCAATTAAAATGAGGATTGTCATTTTCATTGTGAAGTGACATAAAACTTCAACAATAATTTCATAAGCACAAAGACATCCCTTATTGCTATGGTAACAGTAAACAATGCACAAGATTACTCAAGTGAAATGAATAGTAGAATGAAAAAAAATTATCATTGAAACTGACAGAATGTGACCATGCGTATATATATATGTTTTTCCAATGAGCAAACTGGAGTAGGATGTGAAAAGGTATAAAAACCGTGAATAAGGAAATGTTACATAATAATATAAGTGTATCCTGGTAGTAATGTTGTTAGGAAATGGTAATACAGCAATAATACTCAAGAGTGTATTATGAACTGATGTAAAACAAACAGGCCAAATCTCCTGCTGAGCGAGGTCAGACACCGGCGGCAGGCTCAGTATCACCCCTCCAGCTTCAACTCACAAAGTAAAGGCTCATATGTGTATAGTGGTACAATAATAAAAATACAGGCCCTACGTTTGGCGTATGTGTGGAACAAGGGTAAAGTCAGTTTTTTGAAAGTTCTCTTGATGATGAGTGTACAATCATCTTCTCATAGAATCCCCTTCAGTAATTCTTACTGACAGCTATCAAATTCTCCTCCGTAACCAAGCTGAAGTGAGCGGGTAAGCCATCACGTCATTAGAAACGAGAGAAAAGGATACAAACTAGTATGGCTCAAATGACATTTACATTTTGAGATGACAATATTCAATGAAATCATCATGTCCTCATGTCACGTAAGATTTAGCTTGTGATTTACCAGGAATGTATGACCATACTTGGAACCAACGCATTTGCTCACGTACTTGCAACATTTCTCATTCCAAAAGGTGTGCCTTATAGTAATGGAAATTCTACTGCAGGGGTGCCAAACGCAACTAACTTTAAAATTTCCTTCTGACAACGTCTATTTAAGGAATAATAATTTGGAATTCGAATCTCAAATTATCGAAAGGAAGAGTCAAGGGAATTGTTTTTAGAGAGGATTTTGTTGGAAATAAATAAATTCAACTTGAGAAGGATTCATCCAGGTGAAGGTTTGGATGGAAAAGATTCCTTAAAATGAATTTGATCTTTTCTAAGGATTTATGAATGAGAAACCTAAAATGGCTTCTTTCTGATGCTTTAAAGGCAAAGCTGAGACTGGCATCATCATATCATCCTCCTTCTGGTCATTAACTGGCAGTGTCCATGTATGCATATCTATTTCTACTAGGTAGAGAGAACAATAAACGCTCCTATAAAAAAGTGACCAGGGCCGGCTTTCGTCGGCAATTATACTTAATCTTACTGACAACATTTGTAATGCACAACGCCACTGGAGTAGAAGCCTTTATATATTTAATGGGTTCGTTTCATTTGCTTGCTTGGCTAAGCAGATCACTGACAGGTGAAACAAACTCTGCCTCAAGAAGACAAAACTCCCAAGTGATTAATTACTGGTCAATGGCAAAAGACCAAGATACCATTGCTGCGTTGTGAAGCAGACAAAAAAGACTCTTTTTTTGTTTTATTGCCTTCTATCTGTCTTTTTCAGACTAGAAATGTAAAGCAACTCTCGACGGTTTAACTTTGGCAAGGGAAATCTTGTACAATGAAGAGGTGAAATGATCACATAAATTTTAAATATTTGTTTTCCATAAAAATTAATTCTGCAGAGTTTTATTCTTCTCTTGAGAAGTGAACTCTCTCTACATCAGTGAAGAAGTTTGTTGGAGATTTTTTGAAGTTGGCGAAAGTCAACTAAGGAATGAATTTACATTGTCCAACATTTGGTAAGCCTACTACATCACAACATGATACACATCCTGCTCGTTAAGTGACCGCACCTTTTGGTTGGTTCGATCTTTGCAGTGGAAGTAATCATGTAATCCATTTGTCAATGTGGCAGTGAGATAAGTAGTAATAACCGTTGAGTGTTCTTGAGGATTGACGTTCCTACCGCATAAGTTTCGTATAATTGCCAGACTAATGTTTCACCCTTGATAAGCACGTTGAGCCACTGTCTCCACTTCCTTTTCTGTCACAGAAAATGAAGTGGCTGACAGTCTCCTTGTGACGGTCCCTAGTAGTTCCAACAACGGCTTACGTTTCACCAAAAAACATGTCATATCAGCAACAACAGTGCCGGCAACATGAAACTAAGAAAGGACAAGTGATGCGCCCAAAAAAAACTCGTGATAGCCTCCTCCTCTCCTCACCTCTTTCAGATCTAAATTCACTTTACTTCTATTCTCTTATCATCGCTTTCCTGAAAAGCGAAAACCGCAAACTAAACAAAAAAAGTATAATCTTCATACTTGTACATATATGTAGACAGACACCAGATGCAGATGATAATTTGTAGAATTTACAATCTACCAACATTTCATATAAATTAAAACTGGAATCTTTATGAAAAAGATCATCAAGGCTCAAACCTCAAGCTGGAAAGCCACAAAAACAATTAAAATTCATGCACAGAGTTTCCACAGTAATCAAAGTCTTTAAAAGCAATTAGTATGTACAAGAGTTAATAATGGTGGGGGCATTGAAATGGCTAAATATGTGCATGCGTATGGAGCTACCAACTCATCTTCTTGTGTTCCTTTTTCAACATCAAGTTAACTTTTAAAACTGAACAATCCTCTCTCCTCTCCTCTTGTCTACACGGTGGTGGTGGTATAATGCACCAAAGCATATTAAACCGTCATTCACGGGCTATACACAATGCATATTTATATTTATGATCTATGTAAGTGTGCTTAGGTTAAAGAAAAGACGCGAGGACAGGATGGTGGTGGCATGCCAAATCGGCTCATTAACCATGTCATGAATGAAATGAGAGGAGGGCCCCGAGCCTTTGTTGCGGATTAGTGGTAATGGGGAATTATCCATTATCCTTGTCAACAAGGCTCATGATGAGTGAGCCACCATGCACGGCTACGTGGAGCTCCTTTGCTCGTTTATCTTGTTTACTTTCTATTCCTTACATATTATATATATTTATAGACAAGACAGTCTACGCAAACAGTTAGACAGTCCTTCTTTGTAGGAAAAGCGGAACCAGGAAAATATGATTATCTTCCACTTGCACGAGCCACACAACATTTTACTGCTTACAACTTCTCGTCGGCGACTTTTACAAACAAGAGGGAGTTATTTAAGAAATGACACACTCCAAACAACATTGCAAGTGCTCCTGTCTTCCAGAGAAAGAAATTACCCCTTTCAGGGAAAACTAAACATAATCCTAAAAACAATTGCAAGTTGAGGTGCAGGAGAAAAAAACTTTTATCGTCGTCATCACCATCCCTCCTTTATCCACACACGCATAACCCTGATTCCAATATAATGATTCATCAAATTCATTTCATGTTGGTTCTTCTAGAGCGTGACGGGTGGAGAGAAAGAATTAGTGACATATCACGTTTATTATGTAATATTGCGAGAAAAAAGTCCCGGCACAGAACAATCCACCAGCAAATTTGACAAGTGAAATACTCCCATAGCTTTGCCACATTTCAACCCGTACTTAATCTCCTCATAAATAACAACGCTAACAAGAAGGCAGTCGGAGATTTGAGCCAGCAAATATGATACATAAGTATTTAACTTAATCCTAGACAGTCACCCTCATACACTATATTTAGCCGATATGCACACACATCATTATAATCATCAAACTCCAAATATTAATTGATACTTGAGTGAATTCTAAACTGAAAAAACCAACAACATCCTTTCGAATAATACTATTCATTTCTCCCCATCACTACCGTCAACAGATGGTATTTCATTTTTGGAAAAAATAAACCAAGTAAAAAAGGTAAATCCCATGACGTGACCCTTTTCTGGCCTTTTTACAAACAAATGGTTAAATACTGTATTATGTACAAAAAGCAACAATAAAAAAACTACTTGCATGTATTGTTCCTTGAAGTACCTCTTCCTCCCAAAGTCCTTTCAACAATCACAAAAAATAGTTAGACCTGGAATGCGCCTTATGCATTTGTTATTATTCAAGAGGGGTAAATTCTTTTTGAAAAATGTTTTTTCCACATATTTCATCCTCACAGAAAATAAAAACCTCAAAGCTGGAGAAGGACGGTTCTAAACATAGAAACATTTGTCGACAAATATAATGAGCTTCCTTGTTGCACACAGTTTTAATGACTGTTGGACAAATGAAAAGTGATTTCTATTTATCACTAAATAATCCGATGAAAACTTGCCAGACAGTTGTCGAGAAGATGAAAAAACGAGAAAAATATTTACGACTCGGTTTATTAAAGAGGACGGAGGAAAGGGAACGTCTCACCAGTTGTCTATTTCCTTTTACCCTTTGTTTCACAAAACAAGTGTTATTCTTTTCAATTAAAGCTTGTTTTGTCTACACAAGGCTAACTAAAAAAAAATTCATGAGGAGGAAGCCAAACATCCTTGTTGAGATGAAGACTTTTTTTTGAAAGAGAGTAGTATCCTTTTTGAAGACGGGTTCATTTAATCAATTACATTTTTTATGACTAAGCTCATCTTTATTAGCTCATGGAACACATTACAGACAATATATTATGGTAATATTAATCCAGCCAGAGTAGAGCAAGTCATGAAACCATTTGTAACTATATTATTGCCAGGGTAGATATGCAAGCATTTAACATTCTTTTTTATTATCCCTCCACGCACCCCTCTCACCTTAAATATAATGAGTTACAAATTTTGTAAAAGTCTAGTTATCACCACGTGTGTATATTGTATATAGCTTCCAAAAAATGGATGAAATTCTTTTCCCTTTGAAAAAGTCAAGTTTTGGTTGTGCTCTTGTAATTAAATACCGATATTGTGAAGGGATGAAGAAGAAAAACCTGCATAATATTCAATCTTCCCAGGGCATCTTGAACATTCTTTTAGTATGGTCATATATCACAAAGAAAGAAAAAAAATCCAAGGTGTGCTGACCACCAAGGCACTAGGTTACCTCCTTACTATGCAATTAGCATATTGCTATATCACCTGTAACAGCGCTTTACTGACTGGAAGCAAAATATGAGGAGGTGGATGTATACCGAGAGTGTAACATGGATTTTGAAAAAAAAAGTATCAAGCCAAAGTGGAGTTTATTGTGATCGACTAATCTTTTGATTTCCACCGGCCCATAATTTACATATAAACGATGGGTAATACAATGGTAAATCAGGTTCATCAACGTCCTCTCGTTTGCTTTCAAGGATTGTGCAGACAACGTGCATAAAAAATTGTTTTTAAACATTTTTATGAGAAAAGTTTTAAATCTGGAAAATTTATTGTGTTGTGTGAGCAATAGCTATTAATTTGACTCTCTCCTTCTTAACAACATTCTCCTTGTCCGCATTTAAAATAAGACATGTTGATTAAAGTATACATAATAAAAATTGTTGCAAAAAATGGAATCATAGCTTTTTCCCTGAAAAAATCCCTCCCAGCAGATTTAGGATTATTAATGTGACATAATTTTTAAAAGGTCTTCGTTTGTAGTTTTTGGATGCCGTTAGCCCTTTCTTCTGTACATTATAAAAGAAGCGTTTACACTAGTAAACCCGTGTGTGGCACTAATAAATGCATGCCGAAGGTGTTCTAACGCTGAATCTGACAGATGCTTTAAATTCCACCTTTCCAAAACGCTCTTCCTTCCCAGTCATCCATTTGTCTTATTGATTAATACGATGGATAGCTGCCCAAAGCTACTTACATTTTTGTGACAAGTTAAAACGAGTAGAAGGGATATCAAAAAATCAGACTTTTCACTTGGCCCAAGTAATACAAATATCCTCCCAAGTAGTGTAACTGTATGTGAACAAGCTTCATGGAATCTTTTTCAATAAGGATTTTGCCGACATTTGAAACAAACACGGAGCGCAAATGAGAGGATGGATGAGAGAGAGAGGAAAAATGTGAAAAAGTATATGAAGATGAGTGACCACCAAAGGAAAGTATCTTGTTGATCAGTCTTTTGTCTTCCCCACCAAGTGAGGTGAATGGAGAGAAGGGGTAAGCATAGTTGTGGCGTCATTACCTGTCATTCTTGTAAAATATTGGCATGGCTATCAAGATGATTATTCATTGGGCAGTCAGGCAGAGAACAGAGTCTGTGAATTTAAGCTCACGTTGTTTGATTTAAGTATTCGATAGGAGGAAATATATATACAAGTGTGTATCTTTTTCCTATGCTCACTCCTTTCTTTGGCCTTTTCATCGTGCCACTTTAATGTAAAGCATATTCTGTGATATTCCACTATATAAACGGATATCTCTCTGAGACTGCATTTCTCGAGAAAAATATGTGGATATGTATATGTAGATAGAAAAGATATACTCCTTTACTCAGCAACATGAAAAGGTGCATATCAAGCTCAATAAACGTTCATCACAAGACACGAGCACACATTCATCTTTTCAGCATAAGTAAACAACACAATAGCAAAAGAGGGAAGCGAGTCTACCTGTTTGTTTTACTGTGAGATGGGGTTCCCTTGTTTCTCACTCTGAATGGGAAAAAGTGAGAGATTTTATAAAAAGAAGCAACAAGGAATTACGGGAGAACATGTTGCGCAACTTGAGTAAACCGGACTGTGTGGAAGCGTGGAACACGATCCGCCTTAGTGAATCTTAAGCACACACGACATTGCTTTAAATCACTTTAATTCCTTGTTTGATACTCCTTAATGTCTGGAAAACCTAACTAAATCCGTGTTACATCACTTCCCAAAAATCTCCGTGTGCTGTGTGCTATTAAGCAAATTCCACGATGAAAAGGGAGACAATAACTGTGTTAGCTTTGGAGACTGGGCATTTATTTCTTAGCTCGAATTTTTATTTTTAATAAAAAATACATTCATTCCATACGATTACGGAATCAAATGCATTGATTGTCCGCTCGTGAATCACAATTGAACCATCTCACCACCAAGTTCATAGATGGGCTTAATCACTTACATGAGTGCTCACCCTTTGAAAATATATTGCATGAAATGGCCCATCTTTATTAAAGGTGAGTAAAGACCAAATATAAATTGATGAAGGAGCATAAATTATGGTTTACAAGTTTTCACCCAAGTTGTACCTTATCCAAAGGAGAATAATTCATGTGAGCGACAAAGTCTAGTTAAGTTGGAGTGGTAGAGTTGAATTAGATTTTTCCACAAGAGGAAGAGATGAAAAAGGGCTGAAAATCCTGGAACAAGCCGGACAGGTTAACTGACTCATCCAACTTGGATTGTCAGCAGATGCATGCGGGCTATCTCATCTTTCTCTCTTTTCTCAACTAAGATTTTTAGGGATCCACATTCACAGGCTAAGAAGTGGAGTACATGACAGAGTACCGACTTCACATGCAAGTGTGCAAGAGAGGAGAGAGAATAAAAGCTTGTGCTTGTTGTTTACGATCATGATGGAGCGACCACCCACACATGGTTGAGTAGCAGTATTCATCTGACACATGCATGATTAAGTAATGACCATGGTTGATGAGGCAAAGATAGATTGCTACATACGTCCAACTGCGCACATTATGAGATCTCAGAAGGAAACAAGATCTTTGCATTGCACTCAAACAATAGAATGGTCCAAGTGAATCTCCCAACGTTTGTGTGAGCTTGTTTACAGGATACCTTCGCCCTTTTCATATTCCTCACTTGTCAATACCAAATAATCGAATTATTCATCTAATATGGATGGACAAAAGCATCACCTGATCCTTAGCGTCTGCCCTAAACAATGAACAAATATATAATGGGATCACTAACGAGGACACGCGGAAATTGTCATTGCATTGTCAATAGGACATCAACAACAAGAGAGGATTTTTCAATAAATCAATACACCCCTTTCGCTTTCATAAATTTATAAAGTCGCAAAATCCGTTGGAATATTCTCACCAGAGGAAACATCCACACAAAATGTGAGACATGTATATAATGCTCGTCTGAATGATTTCCCGTACCAGCTGGATACTTACAGACAGAAATAAGAGAGTTCAGCAGTGACTTTGCTTTATTGATCAAAACATGAGCAGTGCCATTAAATTGTTTCATTCATTCCAAGAGGAATTTTTTAAGAGGAAACCAATCGGCTACTCAGCGGTGCTCCACTAAACTGAATTCACTGCCAAGAAAACATCAACAGTTGAAGATGCAATGTGCTCAGGTAAAAATACAAAAAATCAGGTCTAAAAGGACGGCTGCTGTGGCGCTGATACTCAGTCCAAATACTAATATTTCAGTGGAATCTCACAAGGGATCGTAGTTTATGTAAACAATGCATAAACTAGAAATATAAGCATACACCGCGCCACACGCTATCTTGTCCAAGATAAGCACGACGGCAAGCGAGAGAGGAGCTGACCAAGTTGAATTTATTGTTGGACGTCCCATGGCCAAAAAGTCTTGGAGACTTTTACAATAATAACATTGTATCATTTTATGTGTGGCTAAGGAAATTAAGGGAAGAGGGAGCATTGAAAAATCATATCGGAGCAAGTCTCTCGGACTAAAGTGGTGGCAGAACAGTTCTTTGGATAAAAAGTGAGGTAGAGAAGAAGAAAAGTATAAAAATATGTGGTTTCAGGCTACAAAGACGCAAGAGGCGAGCCAGGAGCTCACAGTAGAAAGTAGTCAGCAGTCTTGGAACAAGATAAATGAGATCAACCCGTAACGCCACATCTTTAATCATCTCAGGTGGTCGATCATCCACGTAGATCACATCAACCAATTTTTTCCTTGTTTTCTACCTCCTCATTTCTCTCTCACAATAGTAGTATGTGTGTGTGGTGTGGAGTCACAGTAAACAAATAAAATGTAGAGCGTGTAAAGATCAAATGAGAATAGAAAGAGGAAAAAAAGTGATTTGAACGATTTTCATACTGAATATTACATAATTTTATGATCAACCTGATCCTACCTGTCTTCTAGGGAGTTGCTAACCTCATGGAATACAATGGAGCAGCGGGTATGTAAAAAATGAAATGAGCATGAGATGCATGCTTAAAATTGAAAAATAAGCGGATATATATATTATGTGCACACGCTGTCGCTCCCGATCCACACATTTATTGCATGAAAAGTCGAGGAAGGATTTTTATCAACAGATATCTCAAAAACTGTCAGTCAAAAGGATTTGCCAAGTCAAGTATACTTCTGGAAGATCAGCTTGACAGGAGCACGCAATACTTTTCAATATTTTTTTAAAAACCCATTTCCCACTGGTATGGTTTGTTTCTTTTGTAGACGAAAAAATAAATATTTCATTCAAACCCCATCTGAAAATACTTGGTAAGAGCCTTAGGACAAGGATTTGCAGAATTTATGAAAAATCATTTCATGCCAGCTTGTCAGTTCACAGGAAACTGTTGATCTAATTTGCTAGATTCTTTGGAAAAAATAGTATTTATTTCCCCATCTCATGTGAATTCTTTCTTAGATTAAAAAAATAGAACTTTGTAGAAAAAATTCTTGCAAATTATTTTCCACTAAAATATAAATACTCAAAAGAAACCAACCGAAACCTGACCAAGGGGTAAACTGACAATACACACGGGAGCTAATAAAGTAAATTGAAAAAAAAATTTGCAAAGTCTAGGGAAGCTGGAAGCTTCTAGCATTTACACATCCCAAACAAATCATAAAGATTGAATTGTAGATTACAAGGATTAATTTATGATTTGCAAGATTAATTTTCCTCCTCGACCAGCAAAACATTTTTAATTTACAGGAAAATACACACATACCATTTTACGTGAATACTCCTCAATATACATTACACCCACAGGGGTGTTTTCTCTGCATAAAACAGTGTCAGTTGTGTTTTTTTCCTCTTCTCGCAAATCTTCTCTCTTAGTCTAGCTACTCGTTGGAGAGCAACTGTCGACAATCATGTCCTTGTTTTTCACGCATGAAAGTGCAATTAGCAAGACTCACAAGAGCTTGTGTATGCGTTTCCCATTCAGATAACAATTAACTGAAAAAAAACACACACATAAGTACATATGCACTCAATGAGTACTCACAAGTTTGAAGACACACATGCTCATGTATATAAAACTGTGCCGGTTGGCGTGTTCTACATGTGGTTCTAATCCTGCGAAAAGAAACAAGCAGTCTGGAACTGGATGAGGTGCTCGTTATGTATATTAACATATTCTACAAATTCCTTCCTGGCAATTACTACCGAAACGAAGAAGACAATCAGGCTGCCAAAGTAAAACTAATCTAATCACAAAAGAGAGCAGTGAGAGAGGGCAATTAAAAGAGCTAGAGGGTAGACTGCTCGGATACTAGGGGAAACCTTGTTAGCTGGGAAAGGACTGGTAGGACAAAACTGGAATTGTTTCGTCTGTAGGCTAATAGCTGACGAAAACAAGCTCTCCTTCACGTAATCCAAAGGAAACCCTGAAGGGTTAATTAGCAAAAATGTGCAGCTAATAATCATCAAGTAAAAGAGATGCTTAGGCTGAAAACAGTCAAACAATAACCGGCTTATTATTTATTCATTTTTCAAAATTTAAAACAAGTTCACCTAAATTCAGCATTTGAAAATGCATCACCTCAAGTTGGTAAGGTTTTGAGAGAGGAGTAGTGGACGAGACAATTGAAATAAATATTTTGTCAATCTCGGTCCCATATTTTTGACTTTTGAAGATAAATGTCATGCACACTCCTCCTCAAAGAGTTGCTAGCCATCGGCAAGTATACTTTTTCTCTTCATATAATAATTTTTTAGCGGATCATAACAACACGGAGAGTTTTGACAATAATGCTTTCAGCCCTAACCAATATATTTGAGACTCTACGTGCTTTTGACAGAATGTCAATATTCAGCGGGACACTGATGAGATAACTCATTTCTTCTAGAAACACAGATATCCCACTGGGTTTCACCAGAGTTGAAAAGTTTTTTCTCTTCTCTCGACGAGAGTGGTTCAAAGCTTCAAGAGTGGATAATGCTGTAAGCGAAAATATTAACAAGAGAAAAAAGTTGGTGATGAGATATATGTGACAAGTTTTGTCCAACATGGTTTTTGTCGGACTTTGTATAATTCAAATTTAAGCAAAGGACTAGGGATGACGAGCTGTCGATGATATGAAAATAAACGTAGTGTGCTCATATCTCTTTCAAGTAATCTTGCCCAGTATGTAAGTCAACATTGTAGGAGCTCTCTTGCAGAGGTAGTGTATGATATCGAGAGGAACATTTTCTATATTGTTGACTGACTCTCTCGACCCCATACCAACAGTCGTCAGACAAACACAGAGAGACGTCGTCATCGCGTCTCCATCAGGGGATCACAGTGTCTAAATGCAGTTCAATTTGTACTCCGCATCAAATGACCCACTGTCTACGACTTGTTCCCTTGAGAGGAGTAGCCATATGTGTCATTTGACATTATTATGACTACCGATGCGGAAATATTTCTTCTCCCAGTGAACATATATACCCAAGGGAGGTAGATTTTTTTTACATCTTTAGAGAAATATTGTGCATCCATCCAACCACACATTTATTGGTAATATTTTACAATGACAACCTAATCACTATTCTGTTTAGTCATCTTGTATAATAGTCATAAAATAAAAAAGGGTTGGTCGCGCAATTGGTCAAAATCTTTATTTTGAATAAATATGACTGTAATTAATTAGCAGGATTAACGTGTAGCATTGCAATTTCAACAATATTTCTCCAGGATTGGGTCCTCAACTCACAGATCCCTTGTTTATATCATAAATGAAAGATTACAAACATCAAGATCCCATTCTCACAATGGGAAAGTGACCAGGATCCAGTTAAAATTACATGGTAGATTAAGCCAGAGGCGTACCTTTTCTCAACCCTTAAACAGCTCAAGGAAGGAAGGCAGTAACAGGATCAGTGTAGAAAACGACCAAACACTCATATCACATATGTGTACTTACTGTCTCTTTGGTAATTTGCGGTCATCCATCAAAGATGCCAGTTTTACTTGACGTGGTGGCCCACCTCCACGTAGATAAATAACAAAAGAGCTAGATTTACGAACGGACACTTGAGCCTCAACGGGGAGATATGAATTATGAGAGAAAAGTATTTTAATACAAAGAGTAGAAAAAAAACACGGGTAATAATGGTTTAAAATGGGACGAGTTTATGCTAAAGTGTGTATAAAAGTAGAAAGGAAATATTTATTTCTACCTCTTCCCATTTTGGAAAGGTGGTGTAAGTTGTAAAATAATGAAATGTGTTCGTACATGTTGCTTGAAGAAGCATTTAGGAATTTTGATGACGAGCGATTACAAGCTTCATTTTTATTAATGAACGGTTCAATGAATGAATGAAAGTTTGAATGAAATGAATGAGTCTTTCTCCACTCTTGGGATTCATATCGGTCAATCCGATCTCGACACATCTTATGCATACAGAGTTACTGATAATAGATCAGTGCATAGCCTTTTTTTGTATTGTATGCATGATGGAGTTTGCCTTTTAAATAAGAAAGCAATATCAAATTCAAGCTTAATATAAAGCCTTATATAAGCAGACTTGATTCGTGTTGCGTTGCAAGCAAATTTAAAAACCACAAAATGCTTACCTCTGGATCCACTTTTAAAAATTCTGCATCATCCTCATCAACCTCGAAGTAAAGTTCATTGGAAGTAATGGAAACTATACCTGGTGCCACAACACCGGGTGAAACCAGCTTAGCCTTTGTGCTAATGTTCACAGGACCTATAGGAAAATACAGGGATGAGGATTTTTTGTTTAACTTTCCAAAAACAAATATTGCTGGACACAGCGTAACATTACATGACTATAGCATCATCTTTTAGTACATAAAAACCACTTCCAAAGCCTTTCCAAAGCTTACGCTACGCGTGATAGAAATCAACAACATAAATGGGTATCCTCTCAACATTGAATGCATATAATATTTAGTGGAATAATTTTTAACTTTATGTGTGTGAAACATTATCATTCAAAGGATGTTTGTGTTGAATGGAAGATTCATGAAATTACTTTTTTGCTCAAGAGCGAATGCATGGGAACAACACTGAATTTAAGATTACAGCATTAAGTATTGTAAAATGTGGAGAACGTGTTGACTCAAGGATTTAAATTAGCAAACAAGAATTTTAATTGCAAGAAATTCGTATTGAGGTGTACCAACAATAAAAGCTGTAACACAACCATCAACGACATACCTACTAAATCCAAGTCAAGTTCTCGGTCATCAGACATCAACTCATTGTCATCCATGAGATCATTAGACTGAACAGGTTGCTGCGACCGACTCGCGGCTAAATGCGTATGAAACTCTTCTTTGGCCTGTGAAATCAAAGCATGTCACCACCACATAATATAATTGTTTTTTCATTCTGCCTCAGGTTATGACTTGCAAATGTATCTTATCATCTTATTACAGCAAGGAGTTGGTTTCATTACCTGCAAAATGGCATCCTCTGGTAAGCCATGCTCAAGTGCTGCTTTCAGAGTGGCTTCTGGGTGACTCGATCCGTAAGGATTATGAACGAACCGCTTGCGCCGCCTAGCATCATCTTCCCAAGCATCAAGCTTCCAGAATTCCACAATGTCCCTAACACACAAGGAAAAACCAAACTTGTTCCTCAAACTGGTCTTTGTTCATCTCACATAGCGTTTTTTAAAACAAGCATGCATAATAAATTGTGCAAATCATGTTATTTTTGATTGGATAATAAATAAAAATACTCACATGTTCTGATCATGACCCCATGCACCGTGCTTATTGGAAATTATGTTGATAGTTTTCTCAAGAATTTTAGCAGCTATAACGTTGTCCCGACGACGAGCAGCAGTAATTAAATGGTCGCACATTTTTTCCTCTTCTTTTCTTTCCATTAAAGTTTGAGCACATAATGTTTGCTATAAAATGCGAAATAACAAGCATATCATTATAGATAGTTATGGTCCATGAATTATTAAAATAAAAGGATTCTAAATGCATACCTCAAATTCAGCGTGTTTGAGAACATCATCGGCTCTCATCCTATTTAAGATAAACTCAGCTTCATTGGCAACTCGAACAATGTGGTCTTTCATAGCATGGGACAGTAGTCGACCTTCATTAATTAATTCAATGAATGCTAGACCAGCATGCTTTTGGAGGGAATTTTGCCATTCCTGGGAGCATAGCAGCATAACCAACTCCACCACTGAAGTACTATGCTTAAACGTTGTCAAACCTGTGTGAGCATGGTAATTTTAAGGAATTAATATATTTAAATCTATTTCACTCTGTTTGGATCAAAAGTCAATCAATTTGAATTCCAAAGAACTCTATAAACCTTTGCCTTCCGATAATAACTCCTGACCATGCGATCCAAGCAAGGTTTTTGAGAGAAAGGGAGCGAAATCAACCATGATTTCTCTTAAAAGTGGACAAACCGATCCAAGCGCAGCTTCCAACTTTTGCGTTAGATTCGACTCTCGAGCAGGAGTTGGGATTGGGAAACCTTCAGCTGACATTAGTGGTTTGATGTGGAGCTCATCAGCTCTCGGCATAGATGTAGGAGCCCCTCTAGGCGCGCTATTATGCATAGGACTACCACTCACTACGCTAATTTGACCTTGCGGTTTTTCACCTCTATCCATTCCATCTAAAGGATAAAATATACATAAAAAAGCGTTGCATTAGCAGAGTCAATATTTGAGAAGGAAATGGTTGAAATGCATCAGCTATTACTAAAATAAACTATAAATCACCTTTCTCATCCACTTTCGCCGTCTTGGTGATAGTGTCACTATCATCATTCAAGCTTACATCAGTCCAACTGTCCTCCCCTTTCTTCTCGTCGTTAGCTTCACTACTCGTGAAGATCTGGTTGGAATCGTCCCCAACTGACTTTTGGGATGATACATCACTCATTGGATCGTCACTCTGAATTAAATTCAAAATACACTCCATGTACAAAACTATTCCAAAGTTAACAGAAAAACGTGAAAACAATTATAATAAACCAATAAGTTTAATGAGACATTATAACAGAGCTGTACAAAAAAGGAGCGGCGCGACGAAAACGAAAACTTTGATTTAAAAAAATAAAACAAGTACCGACAATAAAGCTAGTAAAGCAGGTTACTAATACGTCATCGTTAACATTTTTACACGTTACATGTTTAAAATCTACCTTTAAAGTAATGTTGGGTGACTTGGATGAGTCATCAGCAGAAAGACTAATACCGTCTTTTGTCTCAACCTATTCGAAAAGGTACAGAGGAAAGAGGAAATACACAAAAGATATGAGTTACGACTATTGTACGACTATCGAGTACATTATTCACTAACGAAAGGATGCTACCTGAAGAATTCTTATTGTATTCAATAATAAAATTATTATACCGGCAACTATTTTTATGCTAACAAATCCTATGTTCATAATAGTAAGTGTCATCACGAAAACAACTATGGGGTTTGTTTTTTTTACCTTCACGGAGGATCCACTTATGCTACACTCTTCAGTTGACTCCCCATCCCCGATCTTCGCAGCAGAGTGAATGGCCTGCTGGGTTCGGTTTTCTTGATGTTCATCAGCTCGAACTTCCTCCTCCTCATCGGTCGGGCCTAAAAAATTGCAATGAACAAGGTATTATTCTGTTACAAAAAGGGGATAAAGAGGAGGAAATAGGAAATTGCAGCTATAATAATGCTAAACATGATTAAAAATGTATACTGGAGTTGGTCAACTCAACCCAAACAGTTTAGGAATATATGATATTAGCACAAACTCAGCTGCAGTACTGTGAAAACTTGGTGACAACCGTATTAACGAGAAAATTGTTTACACTCACAACTCAACACCAGCGTGATATATTGAGAAACGTACTAGAGAAGCTGCATTGCAATTGCGTAATTAGAAAAATCAACGAGTGTCTTGCCATCTCATTTATACATCCAATTCGTCAAGAGATATATATTGCAAAAAATGCATCAAACTCTTAATTAAACGGGAAGCATAGATAAAAATATGGAGTCAACAGGACTATGTAAACTATTCCAAGGCGCAACATTAGCAAAGATGGAGGTGGATTACGGATTATTATTATAATTATAGCAACAGTGTAACAAGATATAATATATATATGCCGTAAAGGATGAAACGCTCATCGTCAAATCTACGAGCTGTACTCAAAATAGTGTGAAAAAGGGCAGTGCATAGAACTGGGCGGGCAGTTACAGCGTAGCGAGCGTAGCTTTTTTGTTTGTTTTTAGCAATCTTTTTTTAGCGTCAGTTGTTGGGTTACCTTGATACAAGTTTCTAGATTTGATAAAAGCAGAGGAAGAATTGGTTGATGAGCTGAACTGCTGACTTTTTTGACAATAGTTTGGAAGGAATTGTGGGTAAACGTGATTCGTCCATTGTGGAAACATTGGCTGCTGGCCCTTACCAGGGCTGTCTTGAACACGACCTGCATGAACACCTCCGGTTTGGCCAGCATCACTCCCTACCAAGCATGTTATAGATAGCATAGAGGTTTTCTCTTTTTTCCCGTATGTATGCTTCAAAAGCCAGGATATTGCATTAGCCTGATACTCCCGGCGTTCAACAGCCGGTTCCTTTATGATGTTTTCCGATTTTAATTTTATTCGAATTTGCGAAAAAATCTCATTTTAATTAGCAATCGCACCAATGCTTCCGGAACAAGTAGAAGAACATGGGAGAATTGCATAGCTTATGAGAATAGCGCATTCAGCTTAAATATTGACGTAACTAACCTTGAATAATGGTAGAACCGTTGGCCGTACCGGTGGAAGAGGGGTGACAATACTGGGCACTTGAAGGATCACTAGTATTTGGCACAGGACTTGAGGACGGAGTTGGAGGGGGCTCCAATATGTCACGGTATTTGGACACCATCAGTACAGAAATAAAATATACGATGGCGAGAGCTAGGAATTGGGCTTGCTTCGTTTCTTCCTGCAATTTTTATTGTACATATTCTATATTAGAATCCACTTGTAATCCCATTGATGTCACTCTATTTCTTGGAAATTTTTATCACACGGTGCTTACAATATCACGATAAATAACGGCACGTAATCGATTTACATCCATGTCTTGGAGTAGCTTCTCGGGATCTTTGACGGGACTATTTTGGGTAGCGAGATTTTCGACTATATTCTATAAACAAAATCGATACGTACATACAATACACTACATTTGTAAAGATTGACTGGGAAATAAAATTGTCTTGCATACCTTTGGTGACGCTTGAGCACCTCGTATCAGGGAATGTAGATGAGCGACTTTAGCTGGAAGTGTTCCTCCATTGCTTCCATAATAGCCTCCTGACTGCTGCAAACGAAGCCTTTCTTTGCATTCTAAGCAATTTCGGACGGCACTGGTGCAGACAAGGCGTAAACATTGTCGGAGGATGCCACCATTTGACATGTTTTTCTCGGACTCTAGCTCATTAAAGTTGAGAGAACTTGCAAATATTAGCACGTCTGCCATATTGACAAGGCGTTGAAGGAAGGATACTGCCACTTCAATCGGCATTCCTTGCGTTGGCTCGATCACATCCAAATCGCTCTACATAGATGCATACCAAACAAAAAGACGCAATCAGGATTTTTGTCAAAGCGGAAAAGGGAGCAGAGACACGACATAAAATATAAAGTTACGTTTGGGGACGTTGCAGACGCGAGAAGTGGTAGCAGTCCACCACAAGCAATGATTAAATTATCAGCCAATTGAGAGATCAAATGAACTGTATTCACAACGAAAATTGTATTCTCTCCGGTGTTCACAAAATCCAGCACTGACTTTGTAGAATGGCTGTAAATAAATGAGGCAATGAAGTCATTTGTTGGCTTCCTGTTGGCTAAATAGAATTTAAAAAATACACAAAAAATACATATTTTCCTTTTCTAGCTACCTTCTCCACACTTGAATATCCGTTTCTAACGAAAATAACACGTCAGACAGCAATCGCTGATGAATATAGGACCATTTAAATTCAGGGATTCTAAACGGCGGGTGGGAAGGACCAGGATTGAACAAATGTCTACTTCCGTGATGAAACATTCCTGCTGATTTTCTTCGTTCCGTTGGGGAAGTTCCTATAACATATTTCATTTATTCATAAAGTTTGTCGTCATTTTGAATTGACGTTTACAAGGAAGTAAGAAAAACGCTTTTTTTAAAGGAATGTACCATTCTCATGCGTTTGAGTCTGTACTGCAGTGGAAGCACTTCTCGGTCGGATAGTCCCGTCCCCCTCCTCACATTCCAGTCCTTCTTTCTCTTCCGGATTTTCACTTTCAGGATTGTGATTGACAGGACTTGCGGCATCTTGTCTAGCTGCGTCAAGTCTAGGGGACAATTTGGCTTTCTTCACGTCAGCCTCTGATTGTATCCATTCTCTTCTGTCCAACGAGGAAACTAGTGAACTCCCATCATCGTGTCTTGAGTCCACGTGATGAATGACAGTATCTCCATCTGTGATTATGTCATTGGAGGGATCCGACTTTACACCCTCTTTCGTCTCAGCCTCTTCACCGCTATCTTTGTCTTTTTCCAGTGTCTTTTCCTGCGCTTCTTCTTCCACGCTCTCTTCCCCACCCTCATTAATTTTCTCGGATGATGGATCCGTTGAGGAAACATCATTGTTTTCCACGCTTCCTTCAGTCTCTTCGCCTACTTCGTCTTTTGCTTTATTTTCTTCGGGTACTTCAAGCTCGATATTATCGGTAGGATCGTCTGAAGCTTCAGATGGTGAGGTTGTCCCGTTTGTCATTTTTGGAGGACTATTCACCTCTTCAGTTTCTTCGGTTGGGGAATTTTGTTCTAAAGTTGAGATAGTTTTAATTGGTTTTATTTCATCACCTTCAATCTCCTGATCAACATCCTCTGGCTCAGTGCTTGACTTTCCGCTCAGCCCATTCTTCAATGGCGATGAGGCAGCCCGAGGCTCATCTTCTGTTTCAGTTTTTACTTCGACTGGGCTTTCAGGCAAATCTGGTCTTTTAGAAATTGAGCAATCACTTTTATCTTCTTGATCCGTGTCCACAGCGGTTTGATCCTCATCATTGTCTGGAGAAGGGGTACTGGAAAGTCCATTTTCTGCGGTTTCTCCACCAGTGGGTGGACTTGTTTCCTCTTCTGCTTCCACTATATTTACCCCTTGAGACTCAATATTGTCAGGACTACTGACATCATCAGTTGGCTGAGGTGTCTGATTATCCATATCACAGATTTCATGCGTATCTTCCTCCATGGAGTGGTTGTTATCCTCTTCAACCTCCGACGGCTCACTGACTTCCGCACCATTTGCTTCAACCGCACCACGCTTAGCAAACTCACAACCTGGAGCGTGCTCTTCGTGCTCAATTGCCATTACGCCAGATCCTTCATTAGTGACGTCAGTAACGGTCACACTAGAGCTGACAGATCCACCCGTTCGATACCCGTTTCTGGGTTGATCCCAGCCAGAAATCGTACTGATCGGACGTTGTTGCCGAACAGCAGGATCTGTAATGTTGTCGGATTGACGTCTCTCGTAATGCTCATACATTTGTGTGAACTGAAGCCGAAACTCTTCATATGACACTTTGGAGTGGACTATAGCTAGCGTATCAACCCAAACCCTCCAACCTCCATATTCATATTTGATAGCATGATGAAGAAGCATTCGAAAGAGGGAGTAGACCATGTCAGAAATCTTTTGCTCTTCAGTATTTTTCGGATGAATATATGCCAAGGAAATCAGCCACTCCTGAAATTTGTTTAGCATGGGTTGCATGGTAAATAATAGAATCATGCTCAAAATAACCTTACGCAGAATTATATCAAAATCAACTACTTTACCTGCCACACAGACATTTGTAATACTGTTCGCCGATTCTCACGATTGTGATTACATAGCAACGTCATATCCGACAAGAACAACTTTTTAACCTCAAGCAGAGCCTCAGTTTGCTTTGATTGTCGTATCAATGTCGCCACAACTTTTAAAATCACTGCAACATAACAAAGCTAATTGTAAAATGCTATCCCGTGTTTGACAATCCTTCAAATAATATGATACCCTGTAATTTGACAACTAACTTGGGTTTTCTAAGCGATAATTGGATTCAGGCTCGGAATGTTTAGAATATAGGATTTGCTGACTAATATGCTCCGTCAGAATCTGCCAGAGAAAGAGAAACCATTATAGAGTTCAAGTCAAACATCAAGTGCGACTTTGGCAAATTTGGCATTCCCACCAACTCACGCGTCAAGCTTTACCTCGTAAAGGACGTTGTAGGTAGGAAGACTTAGGGATTCTTCATGAAGAAGAAGTCGCTCAGCCAAAAGAGTGTATAAATTATGAGGGCTCATTACGTCGTACTTTCGCCTACACATATTTTCAAAGAAAGAAACACCCATCAATTATTAAAAGCCAAGAGTATCACATTACTCTAACGAGCCTGCAGTAGATAAAAAATAATCCTCTTAAACCCATACTTGTGGGTGCTCCTGCAAAGGAAAAAGCCCAGTAGCTTCAAAGCTTGCAGTCGAATCAGTTGCGTTTCCGCTCCAAGGAGTTTGAAAACCGAACGCACCCCATTTTTCGCATCAAACGCTGGAACCA
The DNA here is from genome assembly GCA_027743935.1 of Sinodicranocentrus sp. ZH6. Classification (NCBI taxonomy): domain Eukaryota; kingdom Metazoa; phylum Arthropoda; class Collembola; order Entomobryomorpha; family Entomobryidae; genus Sinodicranocentrus; species Sinodicranocentrus sp. ZH6. The sequence goes on from JAHZNA010004414.1 coordinate 40,607, forward strand.
GAGATGAAGGATGCTCTGACATCAGAGATATCAGCATTTGTAAGACATCATGAAGGTTTTCATCCTAAAAAAACACAACATAATAAATTATGGGTTTTTTGCGTTTGGGTTTTTGCGGGTGTCCGATTCCACCTCCAATATTACAACGCTTACCTCATTGACTGTTGTTAGGTAATTTAGAATACTCTGCAGCTCATCCTCTTTGACACCATTGCCGATTAAAATTAACTGCTTGAGGAAGAGCAGAATATAAGCTCGAATAGCAATAATGTCGGCATCAGATGGTCGAGGACCGTCTACAATGAGAAAACACATTTTCCACATGTTTAACACACATTCTAGCAAACACCTTGGTTGAATAATGCAGAGGAAAAAAGCAATTATTTCTTCTCAGAAAAAAAAGCAAATGAGCACAATGCATGCTAAAGTGCTCAAGAGACAGAGGAGTCTATATAAGTGGGAGTATATATTTCCCATCTTATTTGGAAAAGCTTACCAAGTCCTTTGGGTGTAATAGCAGACTTTTCCCTCGGATTCACAACCCAGTAGTAGTACTTCAAGGTATGCATTGTCTGTAACACAGTACTAATTCGTCTGACATTCGAGTAAATTTGAGTGTCGGCTAAAAACTCGGTAGCGAGATAAGAGTACAATTTCATTTGCACAGTAACAGGAGTATATATCCATAAGGCAGGATTGAAAAGAATGTGATCAAGGAGCTGAAAGAGAAACAAGAGAAGAACACACAAAAATATATATAAAAGTGGCAACTTGTTTCACCCCATACACAACAACTCTCGAAACTCAAGCAGCCTCTCCATCCCGTAGAGAAAGTGCACACACACACACACACACACATGAAGACAATAAAAATAAAAACATGGGAAATTGGCAGCATACCTGCTTAAGAAGAAGTTCACTGTTGGCATTTGGACAGCATGTAACCAGGTATTTGGTAAGTTGGAGGAAAGACAAGAGCACCTGCAGAGTGAGATGCTCTCTGGACGCTTTCTGTAGAAGATAGCTGATGACTAAGAACCCTCTATTTTGAATCATATGTTGTTGAACGGTTGGGGATGATTCAACGAGCTCGCAAATGAATTCCAGCAACTTCGAACTGGAAACAGGATCATAAGGAAAAGCAAAAATTAGGATTTGTCTTTCATCGAGCGAGTATATACATATGTATGGAAAAATAGTATCCACTTGATTTTTAAATTGGCAAATTATTCAAGCGAATTTGTATTGTACCATAGGGAGGAGTCCTTTTTATTGTCGACAGGAGTGTCGTGAGAGAGATCGAGCTGAGCGAACAAAGGAAATAGTACTTGAATACCTCCAACCGAATTCAGCGTGCTGTGAATAGAATGTGTGATTACGGCTTTCACATCCTGAAAAACATCAATCGAAACATGTTCCAGTGAAATAAACTGTCGTCATGGATGGAAGTATTTTACAATTATAAAAGTGCATGCAACCAACATCACGAAGAGATGTATAAATTCATATTTAAAAGTTCGGAAATGGTAAAAAAACTCACTTGCAACATGAGTGCATGTGGTGTATGGACGAAGTAGGAAATATTTCCTTTTGGCGCGGATTGAAGACACAGTTGGCTGTCAGTAGCTACGGGATTGTACATAAACACTAGGGAGCTGGACAGTTTGCCATCGTAAAGGACACGGCGGTGGTTCTCAGGGAGTTGCATGTGAAATTCGTTCTCAAAACGAAATTGATTCTGAATAAAACATTCAAATAGAACACAACAGGATGATATTACTTTCCTCTTATTTAACAACAGCACTATGGGAAAAGCAACTTTTCCCGGATTTGTTTTCCTTCTGTTCTACCTTGTACCCTGGACCCAGGCGATGCATGGCACATATCTGGTGAGGGGTTAGTGCTTCTCCGAAAAGATACACCGCTGACATTTGTCCACAAAATACTCGTTCCTCATCTAGGTCTGGTGTTGCACCGATGTAGCATTTATCAAAGGGCTGTAAAAGGAATAAAAGAGATAATTTTTGAAAGACATAAAAAGCCACCATTGTTCCACCAGTAATGTGCCGAGTGCGGCTACTACTTTCTCCCTCAAATGATTATGTCCTGCCCATAGTGGATTATAACTGTAATGCAATATGCAGTCCAAGTCATCAACTCAACTTAATGTTTCTCATCCTTCTGACTTAATATTCTTGTGAAAGGATGTTTATACTGCGGGAGGAATGAAACTAGGAGGTGCTAATGTCTTAAAGAATCTATAAGGGAAAACGAGGGGTAGTTCTAGAAGTTACGAGATTTCCTCGCAAATGAAATTCTACTGCCAATAAAACAATAAAAATGGATGTGAAAGTCAGGAAAATGGGAGAGTTGAGTTATAGCAGGGCTACTTTCACCACGCCACATGGGCACCTCCTCCCTGCACCCTCGAAAATAAAAAGTGTATCAATCAACGTTTTTTTTTAATCCAGGAAAACCACCAGAAAAAATATTGATTTCTGAATTGTGCAAAAAAAACACTCAATGAAATCACTTGAGAAGAAAAAAATGATACACAAGAGGAAAAACTGACAAGGATAATGCAACCACATGACTTGAACGTTGTAACAGCAAGAGGCACTTAAATTTCACTTATAGTTACTACAGCTGGTCCATAGAGAAGAGTCTTATGGGGATGAATGTAAACGCTATTTAGATATGCTTTCCCTTTGGGGAACATGTTCGGGGAAAGTGGAGATTTCATAAGGGATATGCATTTTGATACGTCACAATAAACACAAGTATGCATGATCGTTACAAACACGAGCAGACATTAAACGTGCTCAGGATGTATTTTTAGGAGAGTGGCTCCGCCAGTAAAACTGAAACACGTACATTATTATTGAAAATATAAGAGTGCCAAAGGAAGGCACACTAATGTGAAATTCATGGGCACATTTTGGATAACGAGACAGAGAGTATGGCCATACTTGAGATAAATAAATGTACACATTGACTCCACTCCTTTTTCCCTGTCTCTCTTGCGAAACTTCGTTCCTGTTTGATTTCATGCAATTCCCTTTCTAGTTATACCTATTACCATATAATTATACGTATATGGGGATCGTTGCACAAGAAGAGAAAATCCCGTGTTTTTTTCACAAGATAATGTTCTCAACCATGTATTCCAGGAATTTGTGAGTTGTTGTTAAAGAAGTAGGGAAAGGAAGAGGAGAGAAGAAAAAAATCTGATGGGAGTTGTATCTTCGTAGATAGGAGAAGGGTGGTGAGTGCTTGTAATAGTTTATAGTTTCCTAGTGCCAGAAGAGCTTTCTCATTAGTAGCAAATTATTTCGCCATTCCGATGTGAACCCTTGATACTTGAGAATCAATCACCCATGGAGAAAGTCAGTAAATATGGGAAGCAATCGTGAACAACCCCTACCACGCCTGCTTATATGGGTATGTATGTATGACTGTGAGAGTGGGGGTGCTTGGTGGGGAAAGAGGAGAAAAAAGAGACTTACATCATTTGTCGATACAAACCAAGCCATCTCAGTACTGGACGCAAGCTGACAGTTGACAAAGCACTTGATTTCGTTCTTTGTCCACCTATTGTAGATGTACACGATGGCTATCATGTACCACTGGAAAAGCAAACATATAAAGTGATTTATAAATGAGAAGACGAAAACACGGTTTTCCCCTGACATCACTCCTCTAAACTCCTTTTATTACCTTTCTTGGCTGGAATTCGTATTTTACGCAATGTTGGAAGCCCTTTCCTTTCACTTTCATCGACGTAAGTACGAGGCAATTACCAACAAAATGGGCGGAATAGCCAACACCTTTACTTGTCTTGAAACTGGATAAAAGGATTGAAATTATGACACTTTTTGGGCAATATCCTTGGATGTATATTTGTTTTATCGAAATGGATGGACCTACCTGTACAAATACGGCTTCTCACGTTCAATGTTGACCGAGTTGATTGGGTCTAGTCTGAACCAAGTCATGAACGTGAACCCATTTTCATACGGCCATCGAGCAAGAGGAGGAAGGAGGATTGCCTGTTAATGGATGAAAAAAGTTGTATGTTGAGGAATTGCATTTTCACTACTGCATTACTACCTGACGTTATTCCAGTGCGTCTGCATTTTCAAGTATAATAGAAAAAATGGCGACATATGGGAGTCAACTTACTGAGCCTTTCTTGCCGGGAAAGCTGAAAAAGACATCGGGTCCCGTCCTTTGTGGCATTTGACGAAGTACACTAAGTAATTTGGCAGAGTGCCGGGGCTGCAATGGAGTAATGAAAAAAGAGCTCTTATCCGAATACACTCATTTTCTCATATATCGAGCCAATGTCAATAAAAATTCCGTTCAACATACCCATCTCCCACTGACGGCTTTCATTGAGCTGAAAAGCAACTTGAGCTCTTTGACGGTGATGCTGTAGCTGGCCAAAACACCCAGCATCTCGATCAAAAGATCTGTAGATTGGAAAGAGTAAAAAAAATCAATTAGTGCACTTGGAAAAAAGGGGATCGCGAAATTACAAACAGAACTTAGCTCTGGGATCCTTTCAATTTGTGTAAACACAAGAGGACATATTGCTAATCTCACCTGCAACCACAGGCTCGGCATGAGGGAGTCTGAGAAGGATGTGTTCGATTAGCCCCACATCTGTGCATGCTTGTAGATTTCTCACGCTCTTCCTCAAGATAGCAATGAACACACTCCATATTTCAGCCTGAAATGAACAAATTACAAATAATCACTAAATCCGACAATCACACAAACTCTTGACCTTTACAAATTCCTCCTCAACGTACACTCCTACACTTTTAATGCAAGAATTCTTCCATATAAACAAAAAAAGCAAAGGAAGGGACTCGGGACGAGAACTGATAAAAATATTATATTTCCACGACATCCTGATATACCGACCCACTACGTGATTTGAAGTGAAGTAGCATTCCTTCCAGAGTCATATTCGTTTCTTGGAAGCTGCAACATTTTTCTCGTAAAGTGGATCAATTTATCACTCGGAAACTATACGCTTACTAGGAATATCGGTGGTGAATAATAGGCATCAATGATGAATATCATCACATCAAAGTATTTCCCTACGCTCCACTCTATTCACTAGATATACGCCTATATCCATTCACAACAAGAGTACAAAAAAACCGTACGCATCTGAGAAAACTTTACTAGCCCACCACCACCACCACCACCATCTACTACGAAAGCGTGGATGTGTGGAAAGAGGTGTAAAGTGAAAATTAAAAAAAAAATACAATTAATCATTACAACATTGGCAAAAGCAGCTGTTAGCGTGATAAGTTCTCCATTTACCATTTGACTGATGGTGAGGAAGACAAGAAGGGAAGAAACCGAAAGTCATTGTGAAAAAGCCAGGTAAGAAAAGTGCCAAGTCATCAGCCGACTTTTTTTCTTCTTTTTACACTTTCCCCATCTCTCTCTTTTCTTGGCTATGATGGAAATGTGTAACATATGCGCTACTTCACTGACAGTTGGTACAAGAGTCAAGTCTAAAACACACGAACAACTTGGCGGTTCTTTCTCGTTTACTAACGTCAAACCCGCCCTGCTTTTTTCAAACTTTTTTCTCTTTCGCTTTCTGTGATATATTCAGAAGTAGAGAGAGAGAGAGAGAAGAAAGAAATGGACTTGGAGAGAAGACAAGACGACAAGAAGGCCTGTATATGAATGATGACTATGCATTATGTTCATTTATTACAAGTGAAAGTCGACTAGGATGAGTGGGAAAGTGCGAGCGTCCAATTTCAAGAAAAATACCGGAAGGGAACACTTTTTCCAGGAAATATGTGCTTATTTGAAAATCGGAAAAGGTGGCATGCATGTCTCTTTCTCCATGCAATGTTTTTTTTCGAGTTTTACGTAATAATGGGTAAGGTTTATACAGTTATAAATGCACATACAAGTATGGTGACTAGAGCAGAGGAAGCAACGTGCTTGGTTAGAATGTGGTTGGGGAATATTGAAGCATTGGAGAATAAGGAGTACAAGACACTAACTTTTTAGCCATTCTGGGAAAGCATAGTAGAGAAAGAGTGATATGACTAGCATGAAGCTAGACAGCCCACAAGACCAAGTTCACTGCACCACCATCACAAAATCTCAAGGGAGGAGAGTTGAGATTTTACGAGGAGCAATATCAGGAAGGAGCCCACCTGGGTGTCTTCTCGCGAAATGCTAATAAATCATGCAAAGGAGAAAATTTTCCACTTTCTTTTTCTTTTCCACTGCACTTATTACATCTCATCTTCTTGGAGCACTACTTCATTCAAGAGGGAAAGTGTGTGTGCGTTTATACATGGGGGTGAGTAAGTAGGAGAAGAGATGGGATGGTTGTGGCCCCCACTTTTGCGTTATTACTTGCTGACCACTATCTCTCTCAACCATCTTCGCTTTTTCCCCTTCACCGACACTATCATAACTAGCCAGAGAACGTCCTTCATCTTGAAACAGAGTTTTATATCGAAAGGAAGGTGGTGTGATCATTAACATGATAAAGCACGCCATATGTTTTCCAACAACGGGAAAACCAAGATCGACTAATTTATTTCCATTTTTCCTCCTCTGACGTATTCTGCTACGTTTTAAGCGTCTTTTTCCCTTCCTTTCTCTCTTTCTTTCTCAAGTTTTTTTCCAACTTTGAGTTCCTCTTTTGGGTTTATTTGCAGAAGAGAAAGAGAAACTGGTGAAATATCCTTCCTTTTTGTGGATAGAAATGATCAAAATTAAATCTAGCGGTAGACCACTCTCTCATTTCCGCAAAACATATAAGAATCCTTCATCTGCCTTGCGGTAAGTTATGATGAAACCGGGTGGTCCTTAATCACAAAACGCACCTACACAGTCAGTCATCTCTTCCGACCTAAATTGATGTCTTTAGAAAACTTCACCAGAGAGAGAGAGTGGCATTGAAGATGGTTTATAAACTTATACAAGGAAAGCAACCAAAGAAAGTATCTCCTCAAATGGAGATGGAATAAATTGCGCAACGAAGTTGAGCCTGCTATTTTACCATATCCCTTTCAAACTACATATTATACCTATACGCGTTTATGTATGCTCCACTCAAAACACGAGCTTTTATTTATCAAGAAGAGTTTTCGAGTTTTCTTTCATTTTGCCTTGAAAGACACAAAAAACTTTTCAACTTGAGATATACCCATATCATTCAATATTAACTAGAAGATGTACAAAAATGTTTACATTGCCCCACATCCACTTTTTCCTTCTACTTTCTCCCCCCAACCCAAGCACACAATCTAAAGTTAAAGTTATTAACTGCGTGAATACGAGAAGTTACATTCCCACGATTGTTTTAAAGCGCTAACGACAAAATAAAGCGACATCGTCATGCCCACTCCACAACCTAGATCGATTCCAAACTCTACAAAGAAGATAAGCCAACTTCTCTGGCATCAACTCTGAAAGAAGAAGAAGAAGAGAAAAAAAAACAATAGAGTCGACCTTTCCCGAGGAAGAAGAAAAAGTTGTTCAAAGGTGGAAATAAAAAAAGGATGGAGAAAGTACATATGTGGAATGAGAATGAGGAAGTTAGAGGGAACGCTTGTGATTTTCATTACAAAGAAAGTCAGCCCTTCTCGTTCATCTTCATTTCCTCTGCTCAAACAACCTGCTGCTAGAGAGAAAGCTGGGAAGACCAATGAAAAAATGAAAAGCAATAAAGTAGTGTGGTGGATATGTGCTCTCGAAAAACGGAGAAAACCGATTAAATTAACACACACGGAAGGAAATGAGAATGGGTTGGGGTGGTTGGAAAGCAAACCTTTGTGATCCATCCTGTTCTCTTAGACTTTGTGTGTGCCTTTCTCTCTCAACCATTCCAAAAATGATTACCGGTAACTGTGGTTGAGCGGAAACTAACCAAACACAATCCTCTCCTATCGAATATATGTATGTACACGTGGGTGTGTATATATCCTCGCTGCCAAAATGCACAGGGGGAGCAAGGCTGTTCAACAATTTGTACAAGACCTCATCGCCCCGCATCCATTTACAATTTATTATCTCCACACACACATGATCCACATCGTAGTAGGCATACATGGGTGTGTGTATTTACGAGATCTAGTCATATATATTCAATTCCTTCGGCGATAAATACACCACCTAAAGTAATAATCTGGTTGTTTTTGATACAACAGCTTTTTCACTAAACCACTCTCCACTTCCGAACACAATCATATATAGACAAAAGGAAGGGAATGAATTGTAATTACTGGAGCAATTTAAGGAGTTGCGTCATATCTGGAACAACATTCCTTTTAATTTCTTCTCCGGGAAAAACGGAACTGCTCCAGGTTGCCAATCCCTACATGCTTATACACTCTGGTGTCCTCCAGTAAAAGAAACTGTTTTCCTATTTTCAACCTAACAAGTTTGAACATGTATCATAACGGATTCCGTTTGTCAATTTGCATTTCTATCGTATAAATATATTGCGCCATTTATATTTCATGACAAATATACATAAATTCTCCATAACTTCCAAGTTTCCTCCAAACGAGAAGACTTCCAAAAAATGAGAGATAACTCTGGAAAGTGGGATCCATATACAAAGGGCATCTTGAGGAGAAAAATGTTTTTTATTCAGCTTATGAATACTAAAAAGCAACTCTCAAAATCAAAAACCATCACAGCCCCTGTGCCTTTGAAAGTTGGAAGAGGAGCAAGTCGTACACACAAAAAAGTGGCAAATTTATATGGAGCAAGTACACAAACCCTTTGCGTGTGCACTTGCCCGTATCCCTGTGTACGATTTCGTTTTGCATACCACCAGCAAAATGCTCGCATGTTTGAACCCGGTTGTGTGGAGAATGCACGCTTATTACCTGCATGAATAATATCGCACCGTCAAGGAGCAACTAAGGACATTTATGCAACAACTTTTGCAAACATATGTGGAATATGATGACGACGAAAAGTTTTCTAAACAAGCATTCATAAATGCCATATGCTTTTGAGGAAATTGAAATTTTCATTGGAACATTTGAAAATATCCAAGAAAAGATATATATATATATATATATATATATATATAACTTGGAGAAAAGCCTCTGGAACTAGCCTAGCGCGGCTTCACATGAAAAATAAAGCTGGAAGCTATACACACAACCTTTACCAGTTTAAAATAAATGAGTTGCAAAAAAAATTCAATATGCAAAAGAAAAGGAACACACACACACATGGAGAGCTTTCCAAGGGAAAGTTGTAAGCTCATACATCATCCTTTGATAAACAAACCTAGACATTATTGCCATGGTTCGATTCCTCTTGAAGCTTGCTACTGGTCCGGTGAAATGTTGGACCTTTTCTCAGCTCCGTGTATGATATGTATTAAAAGATAATTCTTATCGAGCTGAGGAGGAAAGTGAGACCAGTAAAAACTTTGTAAATATCTAAACAACCTTGTCTTTCATTTGTGAAGAGACCACCCTTATTCCAATGTTTTTTTATTAACGGAGAGTAAATGCCTTGTAAAAGCGTATCGCTACAAGCACCATGGCATGATATAGGTATAAGGACAAGTCAAGCCAAGTCGGTATCCCAATTGGGTAAAATGCTGTTCGTACTCCATCATCATATAACTGGGGGAACTTGAAAAGAAAAACATACCTAGATGCGTACTTTATTGGAGGAAAAATGAGGGAGAGATATTTTGTGCTCTGGTGGGTGCAATTTCTATGCAAATTACTAGTTTCCAAGAGAAAAACATCCAAATGAGGAAAAGTGTACAAAGAAAGCCCAAAGTTGATGAGAAGATGGATAGCGAGGGGGAAGAATAGAAGCAATATACATATATGTATATATATCTTCACTCACAAAGAAAAGCAACCGACCGAATAATAATTGAAATCGTCTTGGATCGAAGTGCGACATTTGTTTACTCAACTTCTTTCCCCAGTTGAGGGATTTAAACTTGAGCTAAGCGCTCCTTAATATGGCTCCTTTGGTTGGTTGGGGTGAGCTTTGGCTGGAGAGAAAGTCGTAATTTAGAAGGAAATAAAATATACAGCTAGCTGGGCAGAGGTTACAACTTGAAAATGACGAAAGCTTCCCATGATTCCAGTATATCCTCTTTTGAGTGTGTATACACGTTTTTTAATGACAGATGGTTGGAGCAGGGGAATTTTATGGTTAAGTTGCTTTCCAAGGAAAAATTAGAACTCGTGTGCAAAAGCAGAAATTAGCGTTGTATATTGGAAATGTGCTTTCTCAAGCGGAAAAATAAAGCGTGGGTATATGAAAGTGTAAAAAGAGCTACGTGGAATGATCTATAATTTCACACATGTATTGACAAACATTCACATGTATACAATTACTCATGGCATGATTTCCCATTTGTAATGCCAAGGGACAAAGAGAAAAAGAGAATGATAACAAAAAAGAGATCCACAAGGAATTCCTCGTTAACAACGAGTAATTGGCAATATTTCCCAGAAGCAGGGAGCAGAATATATTTTTATCCTTAGGTGAATTCTCAAAAGTAATTACTCGCAAGGAAAAAATTTATATACAAAGTTGAGCATTTTCAGACACAAAAATATGAAGAAGAAGCCCACTCATCTATTTTGGCGAATATCTATCTATCTATTATATAAAGAATATATGTAGGCGGTGAATAGAGCAGAAAAAAATTTGGCTGATGACGCACAACCATATATCCTTGTTGAAGAGAAAGAATATAAACAATTTGTTATAATTTTAAGCAGCCTTTAAAGCAAAAATTAAGTTATAATAAATTTTCAATAGTGTGATTACAATTGGCGTCATTATATTGCACAAGCATATTCTCAAGGGAAAACAGATATGTGCTCTTATTCTTGGAAAACGAGAAAAAACTATTAGGTCCAAACAATAAAACGTTGGATTGACGACATTATCTTTAAGAGGTCTAAAGTGACTTTGCTCCGGAAAGAGGAGGGAAAAGTAGAGAGTAGAGTGGAAAATTGATTTATAACGTAGACTGACTAAATTACTGGCGTGATTTAGGGCTAAAATTGTTTCTCATTGTGTTAAGCAGATTTTATTCCAAACTCATGAAGAAAATTAAATGAAATGAGCAATGCATAACGTAACAATGTTACATCGTAGAGTTGTTCTGAGAATTCGCAATCTTCATTGTGCAAAAAGGACAGGGAATAATATGGTTGCAAGTATGAAAGAAATATTGGATTGAGCCTAACTATTCCCAACTTTAGAAAAGTGTAACTGGAGAGGAGAGACACAATGAGAAATATATGACGTGCAAAAATGCTCGTATGAGCCGTTCGTGATCACGCACTCAAGTACTATAAGTGCGCCTACATTACAAGGAGGAGAGGAGCACTTTTCTAAAAGAAAATCTCATTTTCAGAAGGAAAAAACTAAAAATCTTTTATTCTCCTCTATCCCACATCTGAGGGCGAATCTCTGGCAAAAGAATAAATCGAAACGAGATTAGGGAAATGGCTCTTTCGCAGAATGTCAGATGACGGAAGAGTACAAAACCCAGTTGGATTTTTCACTTGAAAACGAGAGGAAATAACCAAAGCGGGATTAAAAACAAGGATGTCGACTCCACATACATTTTTATATTGCATTCTACGAGTTTCTACAGCCAGAGGGGAAAAATATATTATGGGGCAATCCAATATTATCTGTGTCTTGCATCAAACACACTCTTCTAGTTGGGAAAGTCACTAAAAGAAGAAAGGAAAAATGAACCTTTTCCTTGGCAAAGTCAGTTAAATCGTAATATTTCTCTTGCTCAATAGTTTGTAAGTAGAGCATAGTTTAAATAGTTGGGAGAATAGTACTTTCAAGAGTTTAAAAATGCAAGCAAGAATCCCATCCAATATATTTTTGAGGAGAGGAAAAAGTGTTGGAGAATAACTCCGTTGTAAAAGCCTTTAGCTCTCATGCTGTGGTTATTGAATGATATAAAGGTGAAGTTAGGCTAGCTTTTGGATGACAGGGTATTGCCGACGGGCGCCAAAAAAAACTTCAAATAATAACTCCATGTGTATACGAAGAACTGGGCAATAGCACCTATCTATTTTTTTTTAGATATTGGGCTACGTTTTTAGTGCTACACACGAGAAATGAAAGGATTTTATAACCAAACTCTGTTCCTTTCTTCTTATCCAGTTCTCTCTCATCTTTTACAATTTATCTTGAGCAAAGAACCAACATATCCTCAACAGACATGTAGAAGAACAGGAGAGAGAGAGAGAAAAAAAAGCCTAGATTTTTTCAAAGTGATTCATGTTGAAATATGTTCATTTTTTGCTCCAGACACAAAAATGGCAACAACTGTTCTTTTTTCTCTTCTTCTTTTCACGCTCTGGGTAGGAAACTCTTCGCATCATTTTACCATTAAGGAAGTCCTAATATTTAGAATGGGTTGTCAAAATAAATTAATATTTTTTCAGATAGAATATCCCTCCAAGACAATATAGTGTGTGCTAGAGGCAATTGTGTAAATGTGGTGGAGGGATGAGATGAGAAAAACATATTTTTTGTTTAGATTTGTACCCGTCAAACTAGGCGCAAAGGGTGCCGTTAACAAGTACGCCGACGAGTGGGATGATGACCATAAGTGGAAAGTCATTATGGCTTTAGAAACCTCACTTGTACTTACTTTCCCTAGAAGTGAGAGGCACACACACACACACACAAACGGGCTAAATGATCCATTCAATGTTTTCCTCTAGTCAGGAAAGCATTCAATCAGGATTTTTACCAGGTTGTCTACCTACCCCGATGTGAAGTAAGGTATAAACACTAATGCTACTAAAAAAAGCGGAGTTCTATAGTGGCACAATCTTCACCTTGTATAGTAATACCCCATTCTGCTCCATTTACTTGGGGAAAGGAGAGAATGGAATATAGCAATCATAATAAAACTTTCATGATTTACCCTCTTCCTTTAGAAGATCCATTTTGAAGTAGGTGGTACAAGTTAGTCTATATATACAGTATTTGGCATTCCCAGCTAGTTTCCTGAACTTTACACTACACTAGTATGCATATATATATATGTGTGTGTGTGTGTGTGTGTGTGGAGGAGATTACTTTGAATAAAGAAGTTTCTTGTTGAGTCATCAACGAATTGCAAATTGATTTTAAAAGGTTGCTGAGTCAACTAATGCAAACTACTCTTTTCCCAGACGGGCACCCCTGTTAGCGCTCTGTGAAATAAAAAAATAGATTGCATTTTGCATTGCTTTCACCAGCAACTTTCAAATCTTCTTTGTGGACTTCACTCTCTGGGAAAAAATGGGTGCTTTGGAGGGGAAAGGAAGAGAAAAAAATTAATACATAGCTCGCAAAGTTTATTCTCGTTTTATAGTTGGTTCCGTGTCGGTATTAGGGTAGTTTTTATATCAGGTATAAAAGCCCCTCCCGACTGACGTACCACATGCGGACATTATTATCATACGAATAGTCTCCATTTTGGATCTCGACAAGTGGGACGGAATAATAAAAAAGCTTTTCGTATTTTCTTAGATTGATGTGTACGTCGAAAACTTACATCTTAGCGAGGATATGTGTTCCGTTGGTGAAGACAGATTTTTATGCATTCATAACTGGAATAAGTTGCATATATTATCGGCTCTGATAAATATGTGAATATGAGAATTTTATGTATAGATATATATTTTGGGCAGAACACGGGAAATCAACTCAATTTCCACGCCAACACTTTTTTTCCTCATTCGAATAAAAAATTGAATTTTCCTCACCTTTTCAATCTTTCACAATCTCAACTAGAGATTTTCACAGGGTGAACAACTCTTCAAGTTAAATTAGAACGGGTGCTAGTGAAGCGCAAGTAAGACCCTGGAAATAAATACTTGGAAATTGGAAAGTAAGCTGTGTCAAGATGAGGTAAGATTTCGTTTGGCAAAATTTGGAAGTACGTTATGGGCTCTACGTTTTTGCTCCTTTTTTTAACAAGATGACGGCAGGAGATGGCTTTCAAAGTTGAGATTGAAGATTCAAACATGTAGGTTAAGCAGAGGATTGAAAAGGAAAATAAATTGTTGACAATGACGACATGACTTTCTCTCCAACAGTCGGGAAGGTGGCGAGTATATTTCAATGTGGTACACGTACACTTTCTCTCTCCTCTCTCTTAGCTTTAGTCTAATATATAAATAACTGTTTACATTGAGTAGCAAGACTTTCTCGTGATACATACTAGTTTATAGCAGTGGGCGAGAGAGAAAGTGTAGACAAGATCTTTTCTCCTGTTTCATTCTTTTTAACAACTTTACATCAAAACCTAGAAGAAAATTTTATCGAAGCAGCTGCTAGAGTAGCGACCCAAGCAATATATCTATGTGTGTATAGCTGACTAGTACATTTTTTTAAAATATAGAGATCTATATATCCGCTCCATGTAAGCGTTGAGTACACACAACCCATTTCTTGAACAGACAGGGTTCCCATGCAGAGAGAAAAAACTTGGCGTCTTCATCATCTTCCTCCTCTCACTCCTCTGTCTAACAATACAGGCGAAGTGGAATCGGCAAAGAATAAATCTGTTTCAACAGGATTCTCTGAAAGAAAGTGGGGAAAGTTGTCGTAGTGCTTGTCAAGTGTTTTGGATTCTTTGCTAAACGCGTCTCCCCTCTCTGCCGTCTTCCTCCCTCCATCTCTTGATGAAAATATAACAGGGAGAAAGGAGGCTGGGAGGACGACAAATATTGCAAACACGCATACATACATAGGCACAAGAAGAAAAAGAGGGGGAAAGAGGACCCTTTCCCACTTGTCCACAGTGCTGTCGACTCTTCATCCGTATATGGGCATGTCTCCGCGGACAAACTAGAAATTACCAAGGCGTAAGTAGAATGAAGGAAGGCAAAGCACGTAAGGGTGAAACCTACTGATGCATATAATGCACGAGAGCATGCATGAACAGAAATACACATAACAACTGTTTATCCTACCAGACCACTTAAATAAGGAATTTAGGAATGACTCTTTTTTATCCCTATGGATCTTCACAATATCTTCGTACTTGGGTTTGCATGCATTCTCGTAATCCAGAAGAAAACACTCGTGGAAGGAGAGAAAGGAGAAAAATGTTTACAGCGTTTGGAATGGTAGTGTTTGGTAGTTTATACTTTCCAAAAATATCATAGCTGTCTATGTCTTTCTCTAAAGGGAAAATACATGCATACTTTTCCTCTCTCTGTGCAATCCATATCTACTGACCAAAGTCAGGATATTTGAGATAAAAAAGAAAATGTATTACAAAGATCTCAACACTGGAAATGTATCTGCATGCCACTTAACTGGAAATGTAATGTGGGTACTTAGAGAATAAACTTAAAAAGAGATAATGGGAAAGTCGCCATGTTTAGGAATGCGGTGGCATGATGATGCCCTTTCACTGGAAAAAATACTATCAAAATTTGGGTTTTCCCTTTGCTCATGTTTCCACACAGGGAAATAGTTTATAAAAGGGAATTCATTGTATTATTGCCGATGGTTATTGTCGTTCAGAAAGAATCTATAGGTGTGGATATATCTATATATATAAAACTCTGACTACGTGCTCGTAGTAGCTTTCCCATTTCATTCCAATATTTCCAGTCTACAGATCAAAATACATAAATACGCGTTTAATCATCTATTTGAAATGAACCGGTAGCTAGAGAGCAGACATTTTCTCTTGGAAAAACATGATGTGGAAATGTCGAGAAATGGATTGTGATTGCATGTTTAAGCAAACACACATGTACATACATACAGACATTTTGCGAAATGCTTCGTTGATATGCGGTTTGTGTGGTGAGGATTTTGAAAAGAGCACTTTAGTTTGGAGGCTTTCTCCCGTTTTCTCTTTCCGACCATAAGGTTGGGATACGTTAAATAAAAACTGGATGTGAAATTGAAAATGTTATTTGAATGAGTAGGCCACCCCATCACGATTTAGGATCCATCCATTCGGATATAATTGCATAAAAGCGCTTTTGTAGCGGAAAATCATTTCACATATGACATATGCATGAATATATATGCCAACACATGCTCCTTTTTACAGAGGAAAATATGCATTGAACATCAACCATCAGGAACATGAAACGCTTCACTCAGTCTTCGGACAAACGGATTCCCGAGAGAAGAGAGAGATTTTTTTCTCATGTGCCAGCCCATCTACTACTGCACGTCCTTTTCAAGTAGAAAAAAAATCTTGTAGGATTCTTCCGAGCAATAGCTGACTTAATAGCTCATGTATGTATGAACTATGGTGCGGGATTTATTTTTCTCCAAATCATACATCGTTAATATCCAGTCAAAGAGGTTTTGTAAATCTTGTCTGGCAAAAAAGTTTGTTTTTGAATAGCTCACCATAACGCCACTCAATTCTTGACAAGCTTGGTTTATATAATTACGCTTAAACTTGAGAAAATTATCTCATATAAAACATAATTCCTAGTAAGATTTTCGAGTTCACTTCGTTATGTTACTTACTTCCGGGGTGAGAATGTGAGTGGCTAAAAAGAGCTATTCAAGAGGCTTCCAACAAAAAAACTTTCATCCGACATACCGCAAAGTCTTTACATTTTTCGAATACTAATGTCATGTAATAACTAGTCATGGAGGCTGAGCTACTTCAGCAGACTTTAGCTGTGTGAAGGGTTTCACTGAATTGAAATTTGGAGATGGGGGAGCACAATCAAATTATTTAAATGGGAAGACATGAAAAACGTATAGCCACTAACGAGCTGCCTTTTTAGGAACGCTTCTAATTTATTACTTGTGGAGTAGCATACTCGAAGAAATGGTTATTTGGAACGAGGACATTTTGTAAAAAATACTGAAGCGGTGGTATATGGATTTTTCTTGCATTAAAGAGTAGTATGAGTAGCATCCGGTGTAATTCTCATGACACAATGAACATTGGAATTTTCAATTATGAATAGAAATGAAAAATAGGATTACCTGAAGATGTGGTGGACAATGATCGAGCATTTCCAGCATATGCTTGATATTCTGAGCGTCCTGAATGACAAAGTTAAGCTCCATGTCGAATTCACCTCCGACAAGCTGAAAGAGAGGAAAACAATATTAGAAAATAATTCCATGTTGATATCCTTTGACATCTGAAAATGTGGAGACGACAAGCATGCACGTAGCAAGAACGTCATGTTTATATATACCTATATTTGGAATACATGCCACATAATAATATACTTTAAAGGGATGTAGAAGGCATGATGTATATAAATTTATGGTTTTAAAACTTGTCAAGCTAAGCAAGTCGTGATACGAATATTGACTTATTACGCAGGAAGCTTTTTTGTGTGCGCCTTTTTCTCTCTTGAAAATACATTTGAGGTGATGGTGAGCCTATCACGTATTGTAAATCAGAAGAAAGGATAATTGTATTGTGTGTGCCAGATCAAATTTTCATTTCAGGTGAAAGCCGAGGCTTACCTTCGCTATCATGAGAAGTTTATCTGCGGTGACGGTTGAGTGGGAAGAAAGGAAGAAGTCAAATCGATTCTAACAATGGTTTGCTCTATTCTCTGCCTTTATGTAATGACTTTCTTGTCTTGAAAATTGCAAAGAATTTCGCAAAATTACAATGTCAAAAGGTTTTGTTGTCCATCTGAATGTACTTAATTATTTTATGTTGTAAAAACATAGCATGTTAGTTAAATCCAAACGATTTTTTTTAATTTTGGAGAGAAATAAACTCCGATTTGTATTCAAGCCACAAAAAGTTGAGCTAAACCGACACATCCTTTCCATCAACTCAACTGTCAGCCAAAGCATATACCTTGTGAGTTTCACGAACACAATATTATTTTCCAAAAAGTCTTAACATGTTCTGAGAAAATGGGATCAAAAAGGATTAGTTCTACATCAGCCTCAGTCTTTCTCCATCTGGATGGAGATAGAGAGAAAAGAGATCTAGAAAGGACAAAGTAGTGCGAGTAGACAGAGAGGCAGGGATGGAGAGGAGAAATCTTATAAAGTTTTTTTAGTCTTACGGATCGTTACCAAAATGAAAAACCCATTGTTATATACCAACCATCATCCAGTAGCTTATATAGTCTGCGTAATACTACAATCTGTACATTTTGTTCACATTAGAATACAACAACATGAGGAGTGAACAAGTCTGTGTAATTTAAACTTTCGGGATAGGAAGCTTCACAAAGCCGCTCCTCTTACAAGATTTAACTTAAGGAGGATCTTAAAATGCAAAATAGAAAATTAAATAATCCTGTTTCCCTTTCATGCGTACAGTATTGTAGGTGGATAATGAAGTAATGGCATATCACCCTTACGCACATTTACGAAACATACGACATCCTTGTGTGATGAGGTAAACTTTCTGTGAAATCATTTACCTTGACTTGAGGGGAAACTCATTGTGGATTTTTGCATGCAATCAAGCTCCTAGTTAATGCAATGGAAATTGGATGCAAAGCAGTGAGCATTTAATTGTTGCGACAATATCTGAAAGGGTTCTCTAGTCATTTAGCTATTTTCTACCATGTCAAAGCAATTACTACTTTCGCCGTCAAAGGATTCATATGGTAGAATGGAAAATGGTAAAGCGTGCACATAGAGCAGCAGCAGCTGTTGCATCACAATACCTTTGTCTTTTATAAGGTAGAACGTGTAGGTTGACTTTTCCTACGCAAAATATCCGCTTTTGTAAAAGCCAAGCATGGGAAACAGGTGCGTTTTGCATGCAATATTATGACAGATGGGGACACTCCGAAGTACGTCGCTAGCACAATTTCATTAGTCTTCCTCTCTGTGAGTGATTGATACGAGTCAAACCACAGTTGCTACATCATTCTATCCAATTCCAATACAAATTAATCCAGTTTGACAGCCGACTTGAATGCACAAACAAAAGGGATTAGAAAAGTTGTGTTGTAACTAGCATTGTTCAATCTTCATTCTTCAGGACAAATATTTATCCCAAATGAATAGCGAGAGTGTGCCTTTTAGTAATCAAATTCCAGAATCGAAGGTTATGCAAGCGTGGTGGTGAGCACTAATTTAGTACATATATAATGGATACAGTTGGAGAGAAAGTGAGAGAGTGAATGTGGGAGATGCAGATTTAATTTGACTTACGCGATACACCACACTCAGGCTGCCGAACTCGGTTTGAATTACATTGCAATTATATTTGCACCATGAGTGTTGTACAAGAGGCATGGGAATGTGATCACACAGGATGCGGTGGTGGGTGGTAAGCAAAAAAAGAACTGCTCACTTGATTACTATTTATATATGTAACGCAATGAGAGTATGATCAATAGTGCGTATAATCAGCTTAGAACGTAGTAGCACAGTAACCACTCATTTACTTTATGTCTGTCACGATGGGTAGAAGGGAGAGAGAGAGAAGAGCGTAAAAAAAGAGAAAGTGAGAGAGAGAAAGAACAACTTTTTGGTAAACCAGAGAGGCAGTTGTCGAAAACAGGCTTATAGCCCTCACAGAAATTAGACACAAGTAGCAAAAGAATGAGCAGAAATAACTCGTGTTCTCTCACACTCGAATACTTTTGCTGCTACAAATTACATCAATAAATCCATGGTTTTGTGGAACTACAAATAGCAACCTTGGGATCCCATGGGACAATGGATATGCAGTGAAAAGTGGAGGATCATGATGAGCCCTTTTGCTTCACATCCCAGTCTCTCACGTTCTCTTTCACTCAGAAAAACACACTCACATAAATATATATGCACACACACTGTCTCCTACTTTTTGTGTCTTTATCTCTTTACCTTTGACCGATTCTTTCTTTTGCGTAACTGTCCTCCTAAAAAAATCAGAATGAGCTCGTCCTCTGGATCCTATAAGAAGATTAAGGGGACTGGAGACAAGGAAGAAAAGGGAAACCAGAAGACCACACACATAACACAAGACTAGACACAAGACTAGTCCCTATTGTTAGAACTGTCGAGGAAAGACTATACTTTTATGGTAATCACTAATCAGGCTCAGAGAAAATATTTAGGAGTAGTGTCACATCAGCAGTTGTGCAGTCGTTCTTTTTCCCTGACATTGTGAAACAAGAAAAAGCTTGTGCACATTCTTCGCTTGAGGCAGACAAGCTGGTTGGCTAGTCGCTTCATTTCCCTTGTGATACACAATGATATGGGGAAAAGGCTAATGTTAGTGAAAGTACACAGAAAAGTCAGTGGAAAAGGGGAACCACTGGAAAGAAAGCAAACATGTAAGAGCGCTCACTGGAAGTACAAGAGCATGCAAGCATAAATGCATGCATGTAGCGTACTCACTATAACATCACCACCACGGAAGAGGCTGCACTATAGAGGAAGCTACTTACTACTGACGGGTTTTTTCCCTATAAGCACAACAGCAGACTGTCAACACACACACACAGAGAAAAAAAACTGCGAGAGGAGCGTACATACACGAACATTACTTTCTTCCCTAGATAACATCCGCTTTAGAAAGACTCAGTCTCCGCAAAAAGGAACCAAGATATGGAGGAAAATGAGAAGGAGAGAGAGAGAGAGAAAGAGACACAGAGAGAGAGAAGAGACAGAGTCGCAATGCGTCCAAAATTAGCACATGAGCTACGGTTCCAAAGTTACTTAGCCTGTCTCCTACAAACAAGCACTTAGGCGAGTAAATCTCCAAGCATCTGTTGTTTTGAGGTTTCATTTGTTTAGTTATACATATTTAAAAAGTAGTTTGAATTTCTTGAGCTACGTCTATTTACATGCTGAGATGATTTCCATGAGAATTTTTAATTGAGTTATTCCCTCCCACACAAAATATTTGTTGATTGGATGTGAAGCACTTGAACCCTCTCTTGTTCCAAGACAGTTCAACCGGAATCTACTTTGCAGAAAGAGTCCTTTCCCAACTGACACTACAACGTGGTAAGAGAAAGAGAGAAAACAATTTTTTCCTTTATTTTTCTTCTTCTCTCTCTCTCTCGCTTTCTCTTTTGCCCTTGTACTTTCCGAGAATTCACACCACGCTCTCTATCCAAACAAAGGAGGAGCAGCAATTTTCCGAATTGCTATATAAACTCTGTGCCCCACCGGATTCCCTTTTCATCTGTTCCGGTCAGCACATAACCGGGAAAATCACAATCAAAACGGAACAAAGTTGTAAAGCAAACGGAGCGGATAGAAGTACAGAATATTGTTGAAAATTTCCTAGTTCAAACACACTCTCTGCCTTGACTTTTACACAAAGGGTAAAATTCACACAAACAAGGTTTCGCCCAATTTTCAATGTATCCACACAACACAAAGCCAAGAGCCCTTATCATTACCGCTTTAAAGTAGTCTGTCTGTTTTTCTTGCTCTCTCTCTCTCTCTCTTTGATTCTGTGATGAACTTCTGAGCGGAAATGACAAATACTGACGGGGAGAAAGCTACAAAAGGACAGTCGTGGAAAACAAAGAGGACTCAAGTGGCTAGAAAATGGACTCTTGTGAAGAATACATAGATATATAAATTATGCTATATAAACTCTCATCCATAATGTATATAGCATGTATAATATAGCGCAAGGGTGAAGATGGGTTACATGAAGAGAAACTGATTATAACTATGGCACACAAAGGAAAAGGTTGAACAAGTACAAAACAAGAATTGTAAAAGGGCTCCGTCGGTAAGAAGCTTTTCAAACAGAATTCTAACAAATACAGAGTGATTCTCATTCCTTCTCCTTCACTCGCTGTTGCTCCACTTCCCAATTCACATAACAAAATTATTTCCTACATTAAGGCAGAGAGTAATGGGAATTGGGAATACCAAGAAGATGGTGTAATACGTGATAGACTGATGGACTGAGATACACCGTGGAGGACGTGTATGTGTGAGTCTGTAACCTCCGGAAGGATGCAAGGACGAGGCACAGCGAATTCATATCAAGTGAAACGACCCCTCGCAACGAATTCCCTTTATAACGGTTGAAATGGGGAAATAGTGTTGAGCGGGGGAACAACTGGGGAAAAACAATAATAACCTTAATGTACGCAACATGAGAGTCGTCGAGTGAGTGATTACTACCTCCGTCAATTTTTTCTCTTTGGAGAAGTTATTTCAAAATCTGTTCGCTCTTACTTTATTTTGAAATAGATTCTTTTATCAGCAACTTCTCAACTTTTTCCAACAACGCCTTTTAAACATTCAATATGAGAAGCGTATTCGTAATTAGGAAATTTATGAAAATAAAAGCCGACTCTAAACAGTATTTACAAGTTAATAATGAGCTGAAATTTTTCCTATTAACATGCTAATGCATGCTGTGCTTCATTGTACAAAAACAAAAAAACTCTCTGCTCTTTCCCCTTCTTCGAGTAGACTTTCAAGAGGAAAAAGATACTCTCCCTCTCTAGATGCTGATCATTCTACTTTCTTCTCTTCAAGTAGTTACACTCAAAACTTATGAGACAAGCTACTACTTCTTTTTGTAATATAATATGGATGTTAGGGCTTGAGGATAGAAGAAAAAAACTTGGAACTAGCACTCACACAACTCAACTCTCCCAATTAAGATGGAGTATTGTGGAACTTGAAACTGTATTCACGACTTGTTCTCTCTTTCTCTTTTCAAGGAGAAACATTCTGTGTAGGAGAAAGTTAGTTTTCTTTTTCCTTGGAAAAAAATCTATAATTGAAATTAAATAATGCTTCCAAGATCAGTCTTGGATGTTGTGTTGCTCTCAAGTAATGAAAATTCCAGAAGGGAACACATTTCAATTCACCAAGAACGAAGAACATCGAGTGACCAAATCCTTTGTGATAAAACTGTGCAACCACAACTTTTCCTCAAGAGGACTACAATCTACATAAGATTCTAGAAGGAAATGTAGAATGATGTGGGGGGGGGGCAATATTACATCATATGTATGAAAGAGGAGAGAGGGAACACATGGATTTCATATTGTTATTAAAGTTGAGTACATTCTCACAACGTATTACAAGATATGGATAAGTAGGGCAGACTTCTGACTTGTGAGAGAAAGCCATTGTACAAAACATACACCACAGGGACGGGGTCAACTCGACAGGGGGAAATGGTCGCAATATGAAAAGTTAAAGAGAGAAAAGCTTTGCTTTGCTACAGAAGGTGCCTTGAAGTCAAGAGATTTCAATAATTCTTGGGATTTCTCCAGTCACTCAAAACGATTCTTGTCCTTTTCTTATACTTCCAACTCCTAAGGTATGACTTGTTTCCTCTGACTTGTGAGAGAGACCATTACCTTTCAAAAGGGATACAATGCAATATATAGCCAATACATAATGCATGGTATGTATAATTTATATGGGATTTATATATCTCTCCCTTTCTCTCTTTCTATTTCCCTTGTGTGAAAGGGTATAACAGCGAAGAGGAGTAATGACAACCAAGTATGTGAGTCAACATGGGTCGAACAAGCAGTTAGAAAAGCTATTCCCATGCTTCCATCTCGCTATTATCCTTTTCTCTGAGTACAGCCCATAATATGGGGTGTGTTATGTGTTTTATGTATGTCCTCAAGAGGAGAAAAAATCCTTGTGTGTTTGGCTGTATTGCAAAGATAAGGACGTATGCTTCCGACTTTCACTTCAATTCCACAGGTTCAACATTTTGCCATCTTTTTCCCCTCTACTCTCCTTTTTTTGACTCAACACACAAAGAAGTCAGTTGTAGGGACGAAACTTGGTTGATAGTTACAAGCTGATATTGAATCAGAAAAAAATATATCTAAATCTTCCTTGAGCGCCTAGAGATGACTTTTCACTACCAAAAGTACCAAAGTATAAAAAAAATATAGAAATAAACAAAGTCATCAAGTATCACATCACTCTGAGCCCACAGGGATATGACATGGCGACGAGGTGAGAATTATTAAGGTCGTTTACTACAATTGGACGCGGAGGATTGTCAAAATTGACATAGCCTTGGGGACACAGGGATGGGGTAATTTGAGCAAGTTGCAAGATTACAAATTGAATGTGAACGGTTTTAGATTGTTGACATATGTACATAGAAATGTTCTTCTTCACTGTCGTCTACTAAAAATTGGATCTGTTTTATTCAATAAAAAAATGTAACAACAAAATTGAAATGTAAACTATAGAGTTGTGATATAAATTGGTATTTAGAGTATTCGGTATGTGACGAAACTGTGAGAGTTTATGAGCTTCTCACATCCTTTCACCCCTTTGCTAGGAGAAAAGCTATTTCGGAAGAAATGTGTCACCGTTCTGCATCATATACTTGGGTCGTTGGCCATTATGTTATAAATAAAATGCGGGTAGGTTATACTTGTGAAGAGCTTAAAGGATTGTAGATTCCTATCCTTAGCAACATGCCCCAGTTTCGTGTAAAGCTTCCGTTTTTCCCCAGGTTTTTTCTTCTCCAACGAAACAAGGTTGACTCCTGTCTCCAGCTTTATATGACAAAGGTACAAATGGTAGTTTCATAATAATGGCTAAAGTTCGACTGTCTCTTTAAACCAGTATGAAAACCATGTGGACTAGTCAAGCGCGCTGAGAGAAAGTCTTTAGATGTATAACAGAGTGATGATGAGGTGAGAGGGTAAGGAAAATCTTTCATGTAATAAACCAGTATGACGTCTAAAACTGTAGATTAGGTTGCTGGTGAAACCGTCATAGCAATGTTGGCGAGAAGAGTCAATGAAATGCAGATAGCAAACATTGATTTAATTTAGGAGATGAACTACTTTCAAAACTTTTCTTGAGCATTACATTATTTGCCCTCTTGCGCAAGTTGGTCTACCATGTACATATATACCTCATTTACATGCCGTAAGCTATTTTTCGCTTCGAAGATTTTGCAAAGTTTGCTCTAGCAAGGGACTAATATGTACAGGAGGGTCAAAAGAGAATGAAAATATAGGCGAAACACTAGATCAAAAATTTGAGCTGGGATATTATGCAAAGGAAAAAAATCTATTAATTTGAGCATGGATCTACCGAGATATGCAAACAAGCGTCAAATTCTAATGAGAAATCTAAAGACAAGTAATTACTCAAGAGTTGAGTCCACAGACCAATTTCCTTTTTGCTCTGTTTGAAGCTGGTTGGATAAACTTCCAATTAGCCAATTACATGCTTCACATCTTAACTATTTCATGTGAGAGAGCCCAGTTATAGAAAATGGGTCCTTTTTCCTCTCTCATTATAAAACGATGATGAGCTAGTGCAGATCATTAGGAAACCTGTCAAATTGCTTAGCTAAATTCTTATCACAAGTAAAACGCAAATTTTATCCTTACAAAGGCAGCAAACTAACAAGAAGAGGGTTTCCTCATAAATACAGTGACTATCTGACTATGAGATACGGTATACAAAAAAGAGTACTATTTTACGGAGAGGAAAAGTCTTTCAAGGTTTTTTGTCACGTCCCTTCTCCAAAACTAAGACTAGCTAATGCGACAAAATTCATGAGACGAATGAACAAAACAAACAAAGGGCGTAGCTCAAAACAGAAATTCACGGTGAAATGAGCGAATACACACACTCCATGTCTGCTTATGTTACTTTTCTCTACGTCAAATTATCGAGCTTGTCTACTTTCCCTGAACTGGCGGCGTAACATATCTGACAGGAATACAGCTGCAACTTCTCTTTGAATCCTCTTCCCTCGCGCTAATCAAATGAGTCGGCAATTGGAGCAGTTGCGTGAAACTGCTACCGTCCTTTGAGAGACACTTATACCAAGAATGAAAATACATGAGAGACAAGTGAGCGGCTAAACTTTGTTTCTTTTTTGCAAATTCTTTCCCTCTTCGTCTAAGGGAAAGTAGGTAGATTAAATTAGAAAGGTAGGTGGATTGGATTGTGTACTGCGTAGTTTGTAATGAGGCTGTGTTAAATAAATAGTGAAGAAGGAAGTAGTTTTACATTTGCCTTCTCTTGATTTAATTTCATTTTGCATGGCTCATCCATCCGTCCAAAATCTAACCCGTTTTGAAATACCTTTCTGTAGGTAAATTCAAGGAGAAAAATTTCCTGACACGTCATTAGTCTGTAAGAAGCTTACAGGCATCTATCTCAAAATTGCTTTTGATTGCTGACAGTATTCAAATTCAAAAGGAGGTGACTTCCTTTCACTCGAAGAGACTGTATTAGCAGAGGCAAATGAAGCAACGGCAAAGTCAGTTTTGTTTACAAATATTTCTTACTCATTTTCCCAAGCTTTCACCAGACAAACTCTTTGGAAGAGGTTGAGTGTTGGATTAATAAAAAGAGAAAATGTAAAGTCATCATGAGAGAGGAAGGAAGGTAAGAGAAGGTTTGGGAGGAGATGATGGGGAATGAGAATTGATATATTTCAATACACCCATCCTTCCTGCAGACTTGGTTTTTTTACTGACGAGGGAACACGTTTTGGTGAAGTTTAAACCAGGCCAAACGAAATATTGGTTCTAGTGTACTTCATGGCGTAGATTACG
>JAHZNA010004415.1:0-35747 GCA_027743935.1 Sinodicranocentrus sp. ZH6
ATGGAAAACAAGATAGGTAGGCATATGTATATTATATTATGGCAAAGGCAATAGGTGCACAAAAAAAATGCATAACCTACTCAACCCTGCTTCGCTCAAATGTACAGTGTGGAGTGTGGATATTCTCCGTTAAAATTCTTATATATCTCCTTTTAGTTGTTATTGTGAGGTATTCTGTTCTGCTCATTTGTTCCACCCCCCACTATGTATAGGATCTAACAAATCGGATAGGATATTATGGGATGGCATGGCGCAAAAAAAGTTTCTGTACACATTGTACATAACTGTTTGAGTGAAAACACAAGCTAGAAATGCTCAACTATGTACAGTATATTTATGGAGGTATTTAACTAATCTCTTACAATTGCAGCTGAGTTGTTGATTGTTTGTGAAAAATGTCAATGTAATATAAAAGGATTCGGTGTGCATTGATAGTTCAAAAGTTCAATTAGTTCTACGCATTAATTGCTGTAGGGTATTTTTCAGAACTTTCAACTTTTCAAATTAACACTGAATCAAGTTTTGTAAACACACTTGTCACTGCGCTGTCGACTTGTTGACAATTTTTACTAAAGATGAGTGGGATGTATGGTGAGATTGCTTTAGAATTAATCAAGGAATTAGATCGACATAAAGGAAAACTTCCTCCATTTCAGGTAAGAAACGTAAATGTAAAACGTAACAAGGTTTTATTTCGGGTTTTATTATGCGTAATCCGGCGTAATGTCATTTACCAAAAAGTTTAGTTGTGTCAATTCAATTGTTTTTTTTCATCAGGAAAATGAGTTACGTCAAGCTTTAGATGAAATGCAAATTCTGTTCGAGCAAAATCAGCGAGACGTGTAAGGTTCATAACACATGATAATTAATTGCTTTTTAGTTAATTTAAAGTTATGTATAGAATTAGTGGCAGATATAATAATAAATTAATTATTACTGAATTAATGTCATCATGATAGGTCATTGAATATTCCTGGCAATCCTGAGTTTTTAGCTGCCCTCCACCTTCGACATGCTGCTTTAGAAAGGAACAAACAGTGCATTATGGCGTATTTGTAAGTTTTTCAATTTATTGGACTTATTTTTTTTGCCGAATTAAATTTTGTTTTATTAACGTCAGCTTTTTGAAGGAAAGTATTTACTGTAGTAATTTGTAATTGGTTATAAATCAGGTATAACCGGTTAAAAGTTATCAAAGATATGCGATGGGAGCATGGACCAGTTATTCCACAAGAAAGCAAAGCAAATATGACGGAGCAGGAAAGTCAGTTTTTCACAAATTACAATAAGATTCTAGCTAATTACATGGGATCTTTAGCAGAGAATCATGGACTGGATCTGACCCAAGATTTGAAGCCTCCAAAAACCTTATTGGTCGAGGTACATCATAATTAATTGAAATTAAATGATTTTTAAAGTCCCGATATATTAGAAAAATGATCCCCTTGCCTGGTTCGAATATTAATTGTTTTGGTGGTTTACTTTCTAAATAGATTATGGTGCTGCAAGATTATGGAGAATTTGAATTAGATGATGGAAGTACCCTTCTGCTCAATAAAGGTTCTGTACACTTACTTCCAATGTCGCAGTGTGAATCCTTAATACAGCAAAAAGTTGTGGAAATTATCAAGAAATAGAATTAAATAATATTAACTGTATAGATAAACTATTGGTACATATCTCTCTTCTCGTAATGTTATACAATTGAGTTATTTGTCTTTGTCGCGAAAATGATTGGAAATAAGCGTTCAGTAGATACATTTTATTGACTATTCGTGCAAGATTTATTTCATTTTCATACAATGGCAATAAGGAAGCTGATTCAGTATTCAATGTACATTTTGTTGAGTGTAGTAAATGGCCCAATTAAGTATAAGTTTTATTAGTAAGTATGTGAATTGTTTCCTTATATTTTGTTCTTGAGTAGGATTTATATCAGGGATGGTTCATACAAGTGTATCCAGTACGGGTTAACCTCAGTTTCATTATCGTTATATGACAGTCCTGATTCAATGTCGACTGGACGAAGCCTGAACTTTTAACGCTCGAGCTACATCTCCATCCATTCGGCTCTTATTCCGATACAAAGTGCTTCTAGATAGAATGCTATCTTCATCGGCGTCTTCGTACTCATCATCGTCCTCTTCAATAAAATGGAAAGTTGTGTTCAGAAACAAGATTTAAAAGCGAGGTATAATATGCTTTGTTGTACAAATAACTTACCAAACGTTGGCTTTAGGGACATGAAGATTTCCATACTACGAAGATAAGTGAACAATGTGTTGAAGTACAGAACTTTGACAATACAGGCAGCCAACATTGCCCAGAAAAGCATGAAAGCTCCACCTCGTTCAAGCATTTCAGTTTCGCCGACCGAGCTCATTATTTTCATGGTATTTTGAGACTTGTGATACCCGAACGATTCCAATAGTGATTTCGATCCCAGTTTTTTCAAGATAAAGAAAAATAGTCCTTCCCCAACGGGGCTAACAGTTTTGATCCCTTTATCGACTGTAGCCATTAACACGATCGTTTTCAAGAGACATACCAGAGTCCCAACAATCATACACACGTTCATAACATCGCGGATCTAATGAAAGTAAGTTTTTTCTTCACTATTCGACTTATTTGACCGAATATATTTCGTTAGTAGGTAGTTATAGTTAACATTTGAATTATTACCTGCAACAACCGAGATGCATCTGCTTCGAATGCAAATAAATGCCGCCAGAAGTATGGTTCTCCACAGAGAATAAACGCCAAGTAGACAAGTGCCACAGTGAATATGATTGTTAAAAAGAACTCGACCACTAGAGTATCAAGGCAGGCGAAAGTTTTGCTACTGATTATTCCCGCAAAATAAACCGCCAGCACTGGCATGATGATCCCATAACACACGATGTCTAGGATCTAACACAAAATCCCGTTATTGGAATGGTCATTAAAACAATATCAGTATTGTACATAAGTATATTATTATATTACCATAAAGGAAAAGGTCCATTTAACCCAACCGAATCCAATGATCTCTCTCGGATTCATCTCCAAAAAATCGGCTTCGTCGAGATACATTTAAAACAGTTAATTGGTTAGAGACTGTGTACTTGGTGAGCTGCTTCAAGTTATATACTATGTAAATGTTCAGTGATTAATAAGGTCAAACGTCGAACTTCAAATTGTTCATATGAAAAGATTAGCATACAGATACAGCCTGCAGCATGCATACGTTCAACTCAACCGTGATTACGCAAACGTTTTAGCATTTGTAGGTCTCGCTCGATAAGTGTGTGCAAAATATTTTTCAATAAGTTTCGTTGCGTGAACAGTAACGATGGCAGCTACAAATATGTGCCAAATTGTTTATACATAAGTACATAACGTAAGAAGTAGATTTCTGTGTTTCAAGCAGGGCCGTAGAGATATGGTGGTTCTGTGCCTTTCCATTTACTTCGGTTTCTCAAGTGATCAAGGGCACACTGCCATACATTTACACTTTTTGTCGACTCGTCGAGGATTCCAAAATTATGTATGGAATTATATTGCTTGAAATACAAAAAGAACTCAGAAAGCTCTGTGTGCAGTTAGTTAGAATTTGGAATTTGCAATCGAACCATAATTAAAGTCAAGCAATTTCTTTGGTCGTAAGACATAAATATCCGTGTTGGATTAATTTAATAAACCATAAATTACAGCGAGTAACAATATTGGAAGTATCCTAGTTTTTATGAATAAGAGTTAAATGACAATTCAAGATTTCAGCAAAAATACGTAGCAAAGCTCCCACAGTACAGCGCAAAAAAGTTTAAAGAAGACATATTTTAAATAATTTAATATAGCATTATCCTTTTGAGCTTTCTCCTGTAACCGCCACCGTTGTGAAGTTGTCATTATCCATCATCATCAGGTACCCTTATTTGTCAGTCTACCAGACTAAATGGCTAAAATGTCTAATTTCCACCTAGAACAAATATTCAAAGATAATTTCATTAGAAAAAAAGAGTACTAGTGGTGTAATTGTAGAGTTTTCTTTATGCCATGGACTATGAACATGGACTCGGACTACTTGTATACTTTCACTTTAAATATTGTATTTTGCGTAATAATAGTTGCAATATTTTGCATCATACCACAGTGGCAGCCATGTTAGAAGCGTATGATGCATACTCTGCCAGTGAACCTACGGGCTTGTACCAAAATAATTGAAGGACTTTACAGAGAAGTGTGGTAAAAACTGGTCCTGGTGGACATTTAATTGGCACTGTGAAAGGGAGTCTATCAAATGGATATCCCATGGGTTTTGAGTCAGGGTATTTTCTCCACGGTATTCCACAATATAAGTAAGGGGAGTTGCAAGGTTCTGGAACAGACAGAGTGTCTGGGTCCTCGTCTACAACGTCGTGGTCATAGCTAGTCAACATTACAAATAAATCGAAAGGCATTCCATCGGGAGTTCCTTTGGGAATATAAAGATGAGTGGGCCAGCCACACCCACAAAAGTCTGCTTCATGTTGATGCTTAGGAGCCTCTTCGTATTCTTTCAAGCTCCTTGACCAAGGCTTTACCACATTGGAGTCATAGGATTTTCTGAGTATAACGTTCCTCCCAACTCGTAAGTCTACTGGAAAGCTATCCATGTTAATCATAAAGCGCCGCTGGATTTTCAATGGGATTGGTTTTCCTTCAATGTCGTATTTAGGAGCTAGGAATATTCTTACGGTAGCCCTGTTTGAAATCGTCTTTGCACAAGGGTCAAATGCCTAGAAAGTTGAGAGATTTTTTCACAGTATTCGGTAACTATTTGCTCCCGTATCTTATTATTATTGCCTTATTAAACATTGCTACGTACCACAGTGATCTTGAATTCAAATGGCTCATGATCCAAATGAGAAGCGCATACATCCACGTCCACATCTCCTTTGTGAATACTCTGATCTACTCCTGGGGTAAGTTCGAATCTTCTATACGACCAAAATGTGCGTAGCTGATTTTTAGGACCGCTGTGCCTGGAAACGACCTCCACGTCTAGGATTTCGACTCCCTCCCATTTCAATGGATATTCTCCCTGATACACAAAACGACGTCAGGTTACGAATTAACTTATATAGGTTGATTTTTTTAATCGAAGCTCCTTAAAGCTGCTCTGCCTTCAAAAACTTAACAGATAGTTTTTTTCAAACAGAAATATTACATAAAAAAATTTGAGGAATTAATTTTTATTGACTATATCTATCATATCAAAAAATCGGAGCTGTCACGCATGCGTTGGATTAATGGAATTATTCATTTTTATTTACTCTAGTTTTTTACTTCAAAAAGTAGCCTTATCTGAAATGAAATTTGTCGAACTTTTAGTGATAATACCTCGGGATTTAGAAGTATCATACTGCACTTTGTGACTTAAATTCCCAATTGTACATTAATATTTAGCTCTTTTCTGTTTTTACCCCTGCAGTTTCTGTCAAAATCGATCAACTGCAACTTACCCCTTTCGGTCTATACGGTGGTAATTGTTTCTTATGCATGTCGAAAATGTTGTCCACCAGAGCATGGTAGGAATAAAATTCTGGGTCTCTCATTGTTGTCGCCGTATCAGCCATAACTCCAGTGGGAGTCTTCTTTTCATAGAAAGGATCTGCTTGTAAGCCTATCACTTGGTGACCCAGGTTGTGAAAACCCATTGCATCGTAAAATGGGGAATTCACAGTGAGTTCTGTTGCTTCAAGGGTATGCGCCAAAGGTTCGATTCCATGTGTGTTTCTTATTGGCAGCGTTTTGATTCCTGGCTGAAATGGGATTTTTTTAAAGGGTGCACTTAGGAAGAATTGAGTACTCGCATTCGCATATACTATTTCAGTATCATCTACATACCAGTAATAAATGTCCAACTTGGATTGAACGGATGATTCTACCATATAATTTGTTATAATAGCCCAGAAAGATATTCCTCTCAAAGTCAGGATCTTTCTCATGAACTACATCCTGAAGAATTAAATTGTTTAAAAAAACAAATCAGCTTAAATCTTTTCATAATCTGTTCTGGCTACTATTGTTTATTTTAAACCAACCGTAAGAAGAGTATGAATATGTCTAGGCGTCCAATACTTTCCAGAGTTGACATCAGCCAACTTTGAGTCATATCCCGTTTTTATTACCGCCCCAGGTCTGATATCGAACGGCTCGACTGGCGGTAGCCCATTAGAAAGTCGTTCGGCATTGTATCTGGGTAAACAATTTAAAAAGCGATTTCCACATCATTTACAAAGTCTTTAAAACTGACGACATCATCGGTAATGGTTTCATTGTCAAAAAATGTGATTAAAAAGTGGAAACCAAATCATATAACAAAATGCAACACACTCTTGGCAAAGACCGGTTGACCAACGTTGTTATACGCAAAGTCACGTAATGCGAATGTGATTGTTGTATAATGAAAACTCATATAAAACCTGATTGAACTTCAATTATACATGGAAAATATGATAATTCACAATTTCTTCTTTAAAAGTAAAAATCATTTTGCAGTTTAATGCAAAATAATTGAAGATAAGCGGCCAGAAGGAAAGGCTCAGTCAGCTAACACTAAATTTTATTTACCTCATGACAAGATTGCGATGCATGTAGAAAAATAATTCTGCTCGTCGTGGTCTCTGCATCGAAGTATTCAAAGGGTACTCTTGATGCCAATACCTGTCGACATAATGTACATAAAAATAAATTGCATCTGATTTCGATTATTATGAAGATACATTGTTTTCAAGCAAAATAACTGCTAATTTACCAATGATGCTGGTTGACCATCATATCTTCACGAAAATACCACAACTTATTCTCAATCCCATTTTTCTTCCCAACTGCCCCATCCACGACAATACAGTCTTCGAACTGTAACAACACACAAGATTTTTAAAACGCTCGTTTAAACACACGCTTGAAGTCAAGAGAATTTTAATCGGAAGTGGTAAAGTTAACGGAATAATTAATGCAATTGAAATGCCATTAAAATCAAGAAAAAAATAATTAGTTTACGTACTGCATCATCTTTCCCTCTTCTTAAAGTTCCTGTATCTCCGGTATACTGTAAGGTAAAATATTTTAAAGATTAGGGATAGTTCTTAAATCCTTATTAAAACGTTACATATAATTCACAATTTGACTTACATATGAGCCATTTCCTTTGAAAAACTTTTCCAATCCAGTTTCCTTTTTCTTCGTTTTTTTACTACTCTTTTTAGCACTTCTCTGATCATCGTCATCGTCATCTTCCTTTTTCTCATCAGCGTCATCATTATCTGCATCGTTGCTACTTTTCACTCGCTTCACCTTCGATCTGGGGAAGGCTCTCGACTCACCTTCGTATCCAATAGTATTGTTGAAGCTGTCTTGAGCTTTGTCAATCTTTTTGATTGTGTCAATGATAAGAGTATTCATGTTGTGCAGGAACTTTTGTATTTTGTCTGATCTCTTTACACGGCTTTTAACACGAGAACGACGGGCACCGATTCTGGTTTTGTTCGTTGCTGCTATGCCCATCCTATTTCTTTTTAAAGACCTGTAACTATCCATAGCCTCATAAAGTAAGGGACCTGGAATGAAAATGTCAGGCATGGCGTCGATTGCATGTGCAAGTTTAAATCCTGTCATGTCAGCTCGTCCATTGGCAGCACCAACGATCCCGTGGTACCACACCTTTGGATTGACTTGCTTAGTAGCGAGAACTGCTTTGGCTAACTTGAGCACTTCCGGTGGAGATGGTTGAGCTAATTATAGATAATCATAATGTGTACATAAACAAGAATGTAAAAATAAGAGAAATTAATGAAAGGAATTAATGAATGACTTATTGTCAAGGTCGTTATTAGCTATCAATATTTTCACTTTTATTACATGCCCCTACCCCGCTTACTTCTGTTCCCACTTGTATGGTATGAACGCACAAAAACCTGATTAATTTTTAATGCACTTAACGTGTGGGTGTTTCTGATACAAATATGTCTTTTCTCACCGTTATAATATTTGACAATGATAAGGTATAAAATAACCGTTGTGCAATGTCTAATGTTATAATGAATTATGAGTACTCACAGATTTCATACTTCGCATGAACTTACCAATAAACATTCTTGTAAGGGCTGTGGCTGCTTCTAGATGCTTTGGAGATAAACTATAGAAAAATGCGTCTTTTGGACACATTTCAGCAATGTATGTAAGCTCAGGAATATACAATGGCTCTCTCGATGAGTCCTCTTCACTGGAATCTTTCTCTCCGCGGAATAGTTGCAAGAATTCCCTTTGCATCTCACTATTCATTTCTGAGTCGGAAAAAGTTTTCGTCACTAAATTGAGAACGCACAGCTGCAATTTTAACTTATTATGTTAGATATCTTACTTAACGGAGCTACATATCGTGCTCTAGCGCGATATTTCCAGACAGGGAATGCACTCCAACCGTACGTTTCACATTTGGACCTAATTTAATTCAGCGTAAAAATATAAATTATTTAAAATTGTCAAAATCAGTACAAATAAGGTATTTTACTACTTACTGTTTCAGGGCTTCCGAAGTTTGTAAATTGTTGAGAATAAATCTATACATAAAGACCATATAGAAAATTAATCGAAATCACGATGTACGTAAATTATATGCTGCATGAAAATTTTCAATTTTAACTCACAAAAGAAGAAACACTAAACTGGAAATCCTAAATAAGCTGCTGGAAAGTGGAATTGAGATCTTTACAGCTAGCGTCCCTTTCGAGAATATGGACGATAACTTTTGTGATGGCAAAATATTAGAAAAATATTCTTTGGTAAATGTGTGCAAATTTGGTTGATGCAGTTTCAGTCTTGTATGTTTGCATAAGAGCTCTTTGCTTGTCATCTTGGTTGAATTTCCAGCAGACTGTGTGTTGAAATTTCTCTGTCTAAAACCATTCTTCTTGGTTCTGTTATGTTCAAAACCATTGATTGGTGAAACAGGAGTATGATCTGTTTTCACTCTGTTGCTTTTCGCTGCCATTTTGGTCTCAGGATCATTATACGATGTGCATAACGTTTTCATGGAACTTTGAAAACTCACGTCCGATTTATACATTTGAAACTTTGATTTATTATTAAACACAGGAAAAAATATTTCACTTGAATTAACACGTCGTAAAAAACTAATCTATGAACTAGTCATAAATGAAAGTAGAGCTCTGCACGAAATAACTTCCAACTGCACTTTAGTCCACGATCCCTCTGATCACTTCATTTTTATGTAGTTTGATACAACCACCAATTTAGATTACAATCCGGTTTTTGGTCACCCTTATTTCTATTTTCATGATATCATGACCATGCAACCCTTCTTGTGCAACCGATAAAACCGTAATAACAATATGTACTAATTTATGTCAGTAATTCACAACCACACACATCCCTAGCCACATGCATCTCATTCTGTTCACTGCCAAGAACATTAAATAACTAAAGTTTGATAACTTCCTTTCTTCCCCAATTGGATCAACTTCCTGAGGTCAGAGGTCCACAATTATATGTTAAGTAACTTTTGTTTAACGTTCACAAACCACACACGCACTTGTGACTTCACACTTCCCCCAGAAATATTTCCCCCGCAAGCGTATTTACTATTACAAAGAGGCGTAATGATCACTTTTCTTTTCGAAAAGAACTACCACCAACTCCAATAAAAAATCTTTACACCAAAAAACAATTTCCATTTCATTCACCATCCCTCTCTTACTCTCTCAGCCTTAACCTCATAGTGCACACATATAATTCTCTCTTTGTTTTTCACCAGCTAACTTAGTGTAGCAAGTTTGATTGTTGAAATCGAGAGCACAACTGGTTGCAAACGTTTGACTCCTCCTGAGACCTGCTCTTGTAGTCGATAAAAATCGCATTTAGGTAGATAATTCAAACGTGAACTTGTACGAACCAAACTAGTAAAAAGATCGTCGTACGTGGTATTGTTATACTGTCATACAACCCAAGCCGCTTCCTTAAAAGACGCTGATATGATTTTCAACTTCAGGTATGTCATCTGATCTGTAATTTTCAAAACAGATATTTAATTCAAACCAATGTACCAAACCACTCTGGGTTTTTAATTGTGCAGCCGTTGTGAGTGATTATCATTTCGATTTCAATTCGGTCGGCCCCCTTCAACTGTCTCACTTCAGGATACTGAGCACGTACCTTACAAAATATCTGTGGTGTATTCTTATTCGAGATAAATATTACAAGTTCGCACATTCACTTGATACAGTGCTGAAATAATATTACAGATAATTACTGAAGAAACACAGGTTCTAGTACAACTTACCACACAACGGTGAAACTTTTTTTGAGCAAAGAGGAAATCTGCCCTGCTATCTCTTTTGTCTTTATGCTTTTCTTGAAATGCCATTAGGAGGAGGATTATTGACCACGGCTATCACATATAAAAAAGTCTTGCAGGAGATTCTTAGAATTAGTAACACGAGGGAAAAGGATGAGATGAGAGTGAAAACAATAAAGGACTGCCCATTAAGAAAAAAATGTCTTAAGGGATTTGTAAAAGACATTTGTTTTGTATAGGTACATAACAAGGCAATCCAACTGCTTCTGTTTGGGCTGAACTTGAAGTGAATTTTTAATAATACCATTCAGTAGTAGTTGCAACTTGCAATGTAGAGGAAACAGGGCGTGTGCCTGTGCTAGTATTATATAGTCAAAGTCAATCTATATCCTCAATTATGAATATATCTCTTAAAGTTATAATGCAGAAAGGGAGTAAATAAGTTTTCGACAAATTTTCATTTTTCCTATTATGCATCTACCTCGTGCACCTTGCACACATGTGACCCAGAAAAGAATTGATGAAAACACCAAATAAATTTTCCCTACCTTCAGGTACATAACGGTTGGATACTATTTTCTATGCAAAAATATACATTTCCTCCGATGGGAAGACCAACTCTGAATTTATGAAAAAGGATGAAAAAACTTGAATTTTCAAGTTGTGTCCTTTTGCTCAGTCTTGCTATATTTGTTCAAAAAAATATGTGCAAATTTCGCCCTGAGGTTGCATGCAATTCGAAAATCGTCTTGTTTTCTTCATGGCTCCCTTGTTAATACCCGTTCAGTACAAATGATGGGGCTGTTGATAATCAACTTGATGGTGATGCATGGCAAGGCAATTGACAAGTACGAGTTTTTTCGTCGAATGGGCTGCTTGAAAACGTGGAATTTCAACTTTGGCTTAAATTACAGATGCACTCAGACAATTCAAGAATGCGTAATATAGCCATACAGAGATGAACACACGTAGGTTGGTAATATGCGGACGTGATCAATGAGAAAGGAAAAAGTTATATGATGATACGATTGTGGGACAGGGACTAAAGTTTAATGCTAATTTGCATTCAGTGTAGGGGCTCATCTTTTGTTTGGTATTTCGATATATGACGATAATGCATCTACCTCGTGCCGTTTAGTTTACCGGTGGTTGGGTTACTGGTGTGGTTTCCACTTTGAATCTCTATCTCTCTCAGGTGGCGAAGAAAGGTGGGCTTCGTAAGTCAAATAAGTACCTATAACACATGAAAAGTGATTAAATTTTACAAACCACCATACTAATCACAAACTCACGAGAAAAAAAAAACGAATTTTTACAAACGACGACTTTACAGCCAACAAACCACTTGAAAAGGATGAATTTAGTTTTGAACATTTGTTATAATGTGATACCCTCATATATTATTATATGTCACCTCATTACGTGACAATTATTTCGATAAAAGGTTGGAATTAAGGGAGACACTCATTTGGAATGCGGGAGGTGTGTTCGCCAATGGTCACCTTTTACAAGCCATTTATTTCTCGTTCGTGATAATGATAACCCCGAGCAAGTTTTAAACTTGATGAATTTAATATATTTGAGCTTCGCTTGAGACCAAATTACAATTAAATTTATTGCTGATCTAAATTTCCCACCTTTTTCAGCATACTCGTACACTTACCCATATACAGTGGTAATTGTCAGAGTTTTCTTTTTAATTTGGATTTCGCTCAATCTCTCACATCTT
Organism: Sinodicranocentrus sp. ZH6; assembly: GCA_027743935.1. NCBI lineage: Eukaryota > Metazoa > Arthropoda > Collembola > Entomobryomorpha > Entomobryidae > Sinodicranocentrus > Sinodicranocentrus sp. ZH6. The sequence goes on from JAHZNA010004415.1 coordinate 12,069, forward strand.
TGGCCAATATCAGAAGCACTTCACTTTGCTTTTCTCTCATTTCACAACTAAAAAACTGTCAGATTCCGATGACAGCTTAGCAGCACATGTCTAACATGACTAATGTAAGTAGGAAGGTACATGTCCTTCAAAGATCACTAACCTGATACTTTACAATTCTCTGACACTGTGAAGCACGTGACCTGCCACTCGCATATTATGCTGAGCTTATAGATTTACGTCTAGTCTAGTCGGATTCATTTATGCGCGCACCGTCCCTTGAATACATAAAAGTGCACTTCCTCATCTACTCCTTCTAGATTTTTGAACTTGCTTTCAAACTTTTTTAGATCGTTTGTTATGAAAATTATCAAAAAAGAAACTAAAATTGGGTAAAACTAGCGACAAAAAACTCCTTGACTGATGAAGATCCGTTTTTTTACTCAAGCAAACTTTCTTTAATGATTATGATTACTTGACTATGATGACGTGATGATTTGGATGATATTAAATCTATTACAAAGATTGTGCACATGATTAAGCTTACGTAGTTTACTTTTTTGTAGCAAAGTTCACTCACTATAAAATCTAATGGAGGTACTTTAACAAAAAGAAAGTAAAAATCTTGCTGTTACACACCACTAACGGCATGAGCCACCCAATGTTGACAATTACACTCCATAAAATATAACAAGTCCGCCTGCCGGTGGTGCTACTTAGCTAAAACTAATCTGAAGTTATTGAACAGCCAAAATGGTAAAAAAAAATCATAGAGAAGTATCAACTGCATTTTCAAATCCTTAATAAGAACTGGCAGCCCTTGGTGGGTGTGAGTTTTACAATCTTCGCCTAAAATGCGCTAAACCAAGTAATATAGAAACAGAGAATCTTTTTTATTTTCCTTTTTAAACACCTTTATGATATGGGATGGTACATAATCATTATGAATGACCGGTATGACGATGATATGGGTCGGGCTCGCTTAATACCTGTAAGCTAAGTACACACAGAACAGAAACGTACTGATTACCCCTTTACCGACCACTTTTAAAACTTCGTCTGCCTTCAAAGCAAAAAAATCTACATTTAATATTTTCTCGTGACTGTCATTTCACACAAAAAAATGTTACTTTACCATTTTTTTCTCACTAGCACACAACATAGGATGGCCGGAACAAGCTCAGAGATTTTTCGTCATACTTGTAGAAAAGGAATAATTGCATATTATGACTCACAAAAACTAGGTGGATTGTTTAGCTTGGCTACGTTTTCTCAGATTTAAATTGCTTACTTGTCCTTTACATTGTGCAAGGGAAGCCAAAAAGATGCAAATAATGCTCATCATCATTTTTTCTCCTTTGGCTGAACGTTTAACCAAGTAAACTACCTAAAGGGGGCAAATAACAAGTACCTTTTGGCTGATGATTAAAGGCAATATTAATTGTGATGAGCTTAGCAGTATTGAAATACTTGTCAATCTGATCATCCTTCTTCAAAGTTCCTGTTTTACTTCTTTAGCTCGAAAAGCATTTTGCGTTTGGGCAAGTATAATCACTGCACAGAGCAATTTGTTATGCAGTTTGCAACTCATTTTTTTACATTTTGCATGAAATGTCTAGTTTATTCAGAACTTTTATTTAGGGGCAGTTACACAAGTAGGAAATGTGGACAGGGCGGTAATTTGTCTGATTTTTACTTACATTTTCAGGTTTACAATAGATAAAAGACATGTTCTAATAGCAGGTTTATTTTTTGATATGATAATAGAAACATAATGTGGAAAGCTTAATTGCGATAAATCGCAAATGCTATTGCTTTTACTCATAGTAAACTAAATCCTTCAGGGAATGGGCAAATTTCTCAATTTCTCGGCAAATATGTACCACAGCATATGATAACGACAATTGACGTTAACTCATTGTGTATGTGATTAATGGGCTTAATAAGGATTAAACAGGTTGTTTTAAATTCACCGAATGTGCATGTTCTGGCGGTGGATCAAAGATCGAAAGTGTATTTCGCTGAGTAGACTAGCCTCCTGGCATATAGTAAACAAAGGCTAAAGACACATGACTGTGACGGCTAATTAATTAGCAGATCGCAAATGAAACTTAAATGGATAAACGGGCCATGACAGGAAAACGCATTCATACTTGCTGCTTCCACTAGGAAGAAAAATTGCAAAACGAATGTGACTAGTATTCGTATGAGCGAGCTTGCGTTGATGTGCATTTTCAAATAGGAGGGGCACGTGCAGACTAGGATTTGAAGCTTTAAAAATTAGTCAAGTGGTCCGACATAAATGCATTTCCCAATTCATACTTACAAACAGAAATATGGTTCCATCTGCATTTTCACAAAAAAACAATGCTTTTATTTGTTTTTTGCTCATCACTTGTAGTTATGTACTTCATTTGATTCATTAGGATGCATATTTCAGAAGGATAATGAAATTTTGACGGCATATCTTCGTTTGGACGGAAGACGGTAAACAGGACACACACGTAAGTTTCATCTGTTTCTTTTACCTATGCAATTTTTCCTTAATTGCAAGCTTGAACTGATTGTGAGTGAGTGAGTATTTGTTAAAAAAATGAAACTACACGTATAAATCACGTAAGGAGTTTCATTCTTTACAAACAAAGAGAATGCTGTAAATGCAAAAGACATTTCATCTTTTAATTTTGAAGACAACGACTTTGTGGTCGACAAAAGTTGTTTGAATTATTTTTTTCTCCACCCCACCTCATGATAATACTCTGTATGATTTTCCTTTGTTATGACTTTTTTGTGAACTATGCTTTCCGTGCACCGTGACCTGATTTTCCGCGTGCCATTACCTGCTGGTCTTTTTTGGTTTATCTCTTTTGACAAGTTTGGGGTATAAACATTTAAAAGGAGAGTAGCTTCAAAAGAAGTGAAAAGTAACAAGTAACATCCGTGTTGTGTACGAAGTAATGCGAGGGTTAGTCGATTTTTACGGCAGTGGTCATGACGGAGAAAATTTTATATTCTAGTTGCACTTCCTTTTTTAAATTGTTAGATTTAGGCGTGTGAGATTTATAATGAGATAATTTTATTTTTAAGAATGAAATTTTTCCACTGAAATGAACCCGTTGACTGTTAACAAGGTCAGAGTCCACGATCGGCAAGCGTTGAAGAAGGTCCGAAAGAAGCTGAGAACGAAAACATTTATTGCGTTGTTATAATAATGATAAAAACAGTGTAATAAGGACTACTAAAACTATCACGATGACTCTATTTTTTCTGGTGTAATGTATATCTTCGTTTTATTTATATTTTTAGGGTTTAAGGGCATTTCAAGTTTTGAACGGTGATAATGATTGACACCTACTGAATTACTCTGTGATTATTTTTATAATGTTGGCTTAAAACACGGGTTATTTATCATTTTTTGAATCCACAAGTAAAACAGGTCTTTTAGGTATTCCGTACGTCCTGTTGTGTATAAAACAACGCCTATAGTAAACACGTAATAACTCAATTCGACTCGCATGGGTTGGGTTGGTCGTTCATTTGAAATATTTGCAATTCACAGAGTCAATTAAGATAAAAATTAAGTATGCTCCGTTTCTTTGGCGTAATTTCGGAGGTAGTCGATTTTCAAGGTCACTACGCTCATCATCGGTATAATTTAACCATTAGAATTGTTGTTAACAATGGTGAGGATGGTTTTGTTGGCCGGAATGATCGACGAGACAGGAACAAAGTAAAAAACCGTGTTGACCGTACGCCATGACATTCGTCACAATGTTTAAGATGAGCTGAAGACGTCTTTCATCGGTCTGGTCCAATTTCAATATGAATGTGATGTGTTGAATAATAATCGGACTTTAAAATCGAAAGTTATTTTTTACCGACAGACATAATAACAAGGATTGAGTGAATAGTTCGTACGAACAAGTATCGTCAGCATAAAAATTCAATTAAAAATTATCATTTGAAACTGAAAGTGCGATAGTTGTGAACAAGAAAATTTGCATAGCTATTATCGAGTCTGGGTATATGTCTTCTATGATAGAATAGATAGAATAGAATAGATTGAAATGATCAGAGCAACTATAATCTTTCAAAGAAAATCGTTAAGAAATCAATATAATAAAATTATGCATGTATTATACTGAAGACTTTTAAATGAAGGGCGTGTGCACTTGCACTTTCAAACAAGTTCAGGGTCTATGACATGTGTTCATTTAAAAGCAGACAAACGATGATTACGAATGATTATTGGATTATAGTTGACTACAGCTTGGATAATGAAATTTTGAAAATGCACCAGAAGGTGTTTTTCTTTTCATCATTTGTCTTCTCGATTAGATATCAATTTGAAAAAATAAACTTTTATCTATGAAAATTGATGGGCGATTTATGATTTCTCGCTGCGGATAGTTATCGTAGGGCAAATAAAAAATTTCATGCGTTCATGGTACGCTTTTCTCATTTTGGCCAACATGTGTCATTTACCTGTGTAAAATTATGCAGGAAGCAACTTATTAGAAGCTTTAAAAATCACTAATTTCGCAGTATGACCAAATGACGTATGACAATGAAAGCGAAGAATTTCAGAGATCAACAACAGCAATGCCCACACTCATTTTGAGTCATTGATATAATGAAAGCAGAGCAGAGCTCATGTATATATTTAATATCGAAGAATGTTAGTTCAGTATTTTCAAAGTGGATGTGGATTACATTCAATAATGCAAAACAACTTTAGCTTTCCTATTGCACGAGCATATTAGTCGTTTAAAGTTAGTAATTCTTTCGCCTCTGAAAAGTGACCAACTGACCATTTCAAGTATCATGGCACCATTTTATTAAAACTTTTCCGAGTGCGTGCATTTTTGGTTATATGAGTACACGATAGGATTTTGAATATTAGTATGACGCAGCCAATGCACACATTTGCACCTGGTAAAGTATATGATTTTACCCAGGTGTACGTGTACTACCTGCTGAACTTTAATCAAGACTCAAATCTTGAAAACTTGACTTCATCTAGAGGAAGAAGCCTGTTTCTGTCTTGAGAGTTAAGAGATGTTTTTTTATCGAACAAATAACCTTATTCAACTATACAAGGCTTTGGATGAAGTAAGCAACAAAAGTTACTTGCTTTCTAGAATTTCTGTATCCCTTGCTTTGCTAGATAGAGTCGAGATCGAAAAAATCGAATGTGCATATGTGTATCAAAGTTTAGAAACAAACTTTGTTTGTGTGGGGTTTCGTTCTGGTTCTGGTTCTATCTGATGATGGATATATGCATATGAATATGAGCACGCGATATGAACTCGACTCTTGTCAGTTTGAGCTAAGTATCTGCTACAGACCATGGCCACATTGCCATTGCCATTAGCTATGGCTAGGGCAAATATCCGTATATTATGTAGTTTGGTATTGAATTTATTCGAGGCTATAAATTTGATACCCGTATGTGTATGCTGAAACAGATGAAGAGACTTTTCCGTGTTCCACAAACCAAAGAACAACTGGTATTAAACTGGCTGTGTAAACTTCTAATAGCAATCTTCGACTTTTTCCATGCATACCGGTGTATGCAATATGCATCTAATCTAAAAACTGCAAGCTGTTGTATATGAGGTGAAGCAGCAATATTGGCAATTATCAGAGAAGTCGTTCAACATGGTCATGTATGTGGACACAACAGGCTGGACAGTTTGTGTCGATTCGGAAATATTTTTATTATTATCTCGAAACGAAGCGTGAAATTACATGCTTATAAACTTTCTCGACGGATGTAGTCTTGTGTATTATATTGCACTATTTGCAGTGAAATTTTGGTTGTAACTTGTAAACAGAAACAGGAAGAACCATAAACGCCATTGTTTGCTATGTACAGTAATCAGCAACCATTTTTGAGGAAGTTTTAGTTGATCCCCAAGATCGTCGAGAGAATGAAACACCAATTCCGTAACAATCCTTTGAGGTAATCACATAAACATCAAACATCAAATTTGGCAAAGTATACAAAAGCGATCGAGTGTGTGTGCACGTGTGGGATATTTTAGTCATTGATTTGTGGATTTATTAGGTGCAATATTACCCTTGGGCTAACCTACCTGCTTTCACAATGAGTGTTTCAAACTGGCTTTTCAACACTTGTGGTCGATCTCATATAGGAATTTACGTGTGCTCAAAATGTGGATACGAGCTTCTTAGATCTGGATTTGAGCAAGGATTTAAGAAGTCCATTGCTAAAGCCCTTTTACCTCCAACTTCTGGAAAAAAACATAGGGTCGGAGATAGTTTTGCTGAATCTATGGTAGAAGACTTCACGAAGAATGCAAATATGGGGAGGACATTTCATAAGAATTCTTTTGTCAAAACCATGTTGGGTGCTGGAAAGGACGATAATCAAACAACGTTCAAGGTTATTTGAAACATGCATATTCATAAATTCGATGTAGATGACAAAGGATGATGGAGAGTTGATATGTCAATCAGTTTATAATGCCATTTCATTTTCAATGGTAGATTGCATGCGGAAAATGCGGAAGTTCTCTTGGTCATCAAATGTCTCACAAAGGATATAGCACTTTTGATATTAAATTTGAATCCGTTGACCTTACTTTTAGAGCTTCTTGATTCTCATTTTCGTCATTTATCCTGTAACTGGATAAATGACATGAAACATTTATTACCATATGATAGAATAATGAAAACACATGCGATGGTAATGTATATGCCAAAAAATTGCCAAGTACAGCAATGCGCGGAGAAAATCTATCAAGAAGTGAGTGATCAGCAATAGGAATCTTGCGTCATTTATCCCTACAATTCAATTTTATGACGTCCTGCGGAAAAATTGTTATCCCAAAGCCGTTGGACTGATTTATGTAATTGGAAGATGGGGATACAATGGTAATAATCCAACTTGGGAAGATTGGGTTGGGTGGTACTCGTAATTGAAACCTCAGGTATATAGGTGTGATCCGTCCTACCGAATGTATGAATTTAATTGTGTTCTTTTTACTGTGCGTGGACCGGTACCTGTTAACCCAATTTATGTACATCAAAAGTAAATATATACTGGAAATATTTGAGGAATTATGAATTGTGTAATGTTAACTGAATAGATGAGAATAATATATGAGACTACTGAAAATAAATATTTTTTATAGGAAAAAAGATCTGATCAGAATATCGAACTTGAATGAGAATTTTAGAGTGAAATAAAAAATACCGTTATTAGTATACCTAGATTTAATTAATTAAGCAACTAAAGATTTGCTACGTATGCTAAATTCCGAGCGCAATTTCAAAAATCCAAAAATGCCAAATAATTTTACATATTTTAGTATTTTAATCATACACGGCGGAATAACATAGTTACAAACTAATCGACTATTTCTACACATCAAATTCATACTCATTCAAATTCTGGTTTCAGAACCACTACCGAAGAACTTATTAATGATTTCCGATGTCGAAGGTTTAACATTAGGGGGTATATTCAAAGATTCCTGTAAAACGAATAGAATTTTATAATTACGAACTTGTTACGCCATTAAAGTCGCTGGGCATATGCAATATGTAAACATCATAACGCACCTGTGGATACTGCAAGGTTTGTCTGTCAAATGGCTTATGCGTTAATGGATTCCATACTCCTTGGATTGACGGGATTTCTGTGCTAGTGTAATTTCGTAAGTGCATTTCGCCATATCCAGCCTGGCCAATGTAACATCGAATCCATTTACCAACTTCCTCCCTGTCCATATCGTGAAGGGAAAGCCATTCTCTACCTCCGTTTACTACAATTACAAACAAAATTATCCTCCATGAAAGATTATTTCCAATCACTCCGTTCGTCCAATTGTTGTTCGCTAAATAAAGATGAGATGAGTCTTACAATATTCTGAAACGAGAACGGGACTACGATGCCGTCTAGGCTTCAAATACATAACTGTGCCTGGATAAGCTCTAGCAAACTCGACAAGTTCATGCTGAATGAAATCTCGAACACCACGACTTCCTCCATGACTTAGGCAAAATTTTACGGTCAGGCGCTGACACTGCGGAACGTAACGGCCAATGCCATTAGCAAGTGGAGCTTTTGCGTAGCCCGATTTAACAAATAATGAGAGCTGGGACATTGCAACTAGTTTTTGTGGCTGAAATTAAATTTTACTTCGCTGTATCTTAAAAAGTTCACCGTTTACTTCTATGTCACAGGTGAAAGGGTTCTTACATCAAGCATTGGCTAGAAAAAACAAGGAGTAAACAAAATTAATAAAAATAATACAATACATATCACCAAAAACAATGGAATCTGGAATCAGTGACAGAACAGAAACTGACCATGTCACATGTATGATAAAAATAATATTGATATTGAATATTATCGTTACGTTTTAAAGATATATAGGGTCAAAATCGTGCTACCATTTAATCTTGGATCATCTACAGTTGAAGCTTCTGTTCTGGACTGAGCAACGTTGTGAAAGTACGTTTCTGAAAACCATTCATTACACTGGGAAAAACTGTGAAATGAAATTTGTAATAGTTTGTGTTTTATTTACAACACAATTTTGCCGATCGTACATTTACCTATGGATTCAGCGCCTATTTGTGTACCATGCATGGGGGATCGTTGATCCCTTTCGAGTACATGTGCATTTGTGATGAATGACGGTGACGTATTCTTGCATCTAAATGTATTCCAAAATTTCCAAATCCAATCAATTGTACCAGCGTGCTTGTTTTAATGAATCAAAGAAATGAAATGGAGAGAAACCCTTTATGGTCTTGCTCTTTTGCTGGTCATAGGTCATAGCATAGGCATCATGATGTCATAAAATTTTAGTATATAGTTATATGAATAGTTATAGTTGTACAGTTTCACAGTTTCATTTCATTCAATCAGGCCCAAAAAATGAGCCAGACAATGTCCATTTTGTCAAGGGTTGATTTCAAACGACGGGTTTGATTTTTGCATTTTGATCACTCCAATCCAATATATTCGATAGTATTATAAGTATGCTCAGGGTTTTTTTTAAATGTGGCATTCCGGACAGATTTTGCTGTCTTTGTCTGTGTGTGTGTGTGAGCTGGCTGACTATTTGTCGAGAACATTGTCCGTCGAATTTTTCAGTATAAAAATTCAAGTAAATTTAGATTTCACGATAAAATTCGTAGTTTTCTCTTTGACAAATTGTGAGTACTTATAAGCTATAGCTAGCGGTGTAATTAGCCTCTGATCTGACTTTACGTTTTACTGACAATAAAATCATAAAACGGGCTTAAAGTCTTGGTATGTATGGAGTTTAAGTTGATATCGACACCGACCGATGATAAGACAATATAATAAAGTCAATCAATGTCATCCATCTGGAAGCTTTTATTGCTATCTAAATGAGTAAAACCAGGAAACGCCTAACTCACAATTAAATATTCCTAATCTCAGTAATCTCCTTGTGATAGGCTCATATAACTCATAAGTCATGCACTAAAATTATTTGCGGACTTTTTTTAACGCTTTGGACTCTCTGAAAATGAACGGTTCTTTAAATTAAATTGGAGTTCCAAAAATTCGGAATCAAATAAAAAATACATCTATGCACATAACGGGGGTCCCGTTACGGGACGAGGAAAAGTAATCTTACGTTAGCCGTTTTATTTATCATGTTCAAAATCATCATCCCCTTATCGTATTCGTTTACGGGCTGTAGTAATGGATAGGTTAGGTTATAAACCATCCATTGCTGTAGTATATTGACAGATGCATTAAGATGTTATCTATTTTTAAAATGAATGCAATATTAAAAAAGCGTTTTATTACACGATTTGTGTACGTACATAAAATTATGAACATGAACTTGACGAATGTGACACGTAAATATGTTTTGAACGATCATCCTAATTCCATTCCCAATCCTAGGAACTTAAGTAGTAGTTTATTAAAAAATGTTAATTCCACAGCTATTTTTTAAAACTGGTCGTGGTCGCATCGCCATAATATTTGCCATTTTTACCACTTTCGTAATCTTGATGTTTAGCACATTCTAATTGACTTGTATAAAAGCGAGCAAAATCGCAGCTAATGTCATTCCGATATCAACCACGACTTCCAGAGCTTCTACAACTTAGTATCTGCATTTTATCCAACTTTGTTCTGAAACTCTATATTCAAACTTCAAACCGTTTTCCTGAAAAAATGAACGGAATTGTGAAAGTTGCATTAGTGAGCTTAAAATCGAAGTACGATCCAAGAATTTTAATTTAATGAAACTAACCATTTGCATTTCGATTTTTTCCTCTAGGCCGTGGCATTGATCACCGTCCTCGTCAGTGGAGCCGAGTCTGCAATTCCTGGCTGTACAAAAAATGGAGTATTTTCCTGTGCAGCTGCTAACGAAGACTCTTGCGACTACTATAATTGCATTTTTTATCCCAGTTTAAATACCTGGATAGTGCGAAAATATAAATGTGCGGATGGAATGGAATGGAATGACACGGCAAAACAGTGCCGGACTAAAACAACCACCACTTCCACCACCACTTCCACCACCACTTCCAAGCCACCTACCACCACCACCTAAGCCCACCACCCACCACCCACACAAGCCACCACCTAATTGCAGGGATGGCTATTATAATTACTATGAAATATTGAAATCGGACATATATTTAGTTGTTAATGTACGGTAAAATGAACAAAAAACATTTGTTTCTTAAATATTCAAAATCATAACAGCACATATTGTGAAAAAATGCTGACAAGTAAAAATCAATGCGAATTGACGTTTATTTTTATATTATTTTAAACTCCTACAATTAGCATAATACTTTAATAGTCCCTTCGGATGAGTGGAATTTAAAGAGTTTGAATTCAAATCAAACTTTCTCATGAAATTACAAATTACAACAATTACAATTGCATGCAACGGCATCAAATGACAAGGTACCTCCCCATGATTGCGAAAGTAAATACTCGCTTATCCTATAAAGTAAGTACTTACCAGCGTGAGAATTAGGTCAAAGATCATATATTCATACATAAGTATTTTATTTACATGCAAATATTATACTCTGCCTCTGCCAACTGCATATTCTCTTCTCGCTCTCATCATGTGAGTTTTATCCAATTACTTACATTCTCCTCTCTGTATTTGACATTTGACAACACTTTGGCTAAACTTTTACATTAATGTTTATGATAATGATACGTTATATGCATGCCCTTTTAGATAATCATCAAAACAAGACCTTGGTTGTATGATTATTGCTAATGGGCCACACATCAGTCTACAAGTCTACACACTCCCCCATTTCATTTTCTGCAAAATGTTTTTTCGCTAATTTTTACAAATGTGTCAAAAGTAGATCTCCACACAAGTTTCAGTCATTCATGCTTTCACTTCGCTCTTTCATTCCATACAGCTATCTCTGTCTGTTTGCGCACAGTTCCTTCGAGTTGTTCCAATATTCCAATCCATCCAACGTTCCTAAGTTCCGTTCCAAGTTCCACCTAGACATACACTTCAAAAGATCTCAAACCTAGCCAACATTTACGGGGCAGTGTGGGCTGTTGTGGAAAATTTAAAATCTCCTTATACCTTGCATAAATTATATGAAGGCGTATCATGCCCAAAAATGTATACCTATTTTATGTACATGGCATGGACTAAAGCGAAGTTTACCATTTCTGTAAAATACCTTTTTTTCATGCATTGTGGTCACCTAAACTTGAACCCTTTGCCAGCAGCAAGCATAGCTGATAGCACGCTTTGGGTCGTCTTGGATTGTGAATATTGTGATGTGTAGTACACACACATGTATACAGCTTTTTTTGCTACTACAACAATTACGGAAATTTGCATCATTCTAATGTACCGACTACAGATATTAAACTTCTACTACACACATTTTATGACGACATACCATTTTATACCAATATCAAGTTTTTGTGGAAGAATTCATCATCTACTATTTACTTAAAGTACATGCATCCTCGTCATCATCAGCGGCGGATAGCATTAATGAGTATTGTTGATTCTGTTGAAGGACCATTAAGGCAAGTTCGTCAAGGATTTTTCCGCTTGTGAGAACCACTCTAATCGGATTTTCTTAGTAATAATGATGTTCAATGTTCGTCATAAAAACGATGTGCAGAACGGCTATAATATCTGATGCGTTAAGTTAACGTAACGTGGATTTAACAATATAACATGTTGATTGAATTTTGTGTAGTGCCTTGCCATGGTCTTTACTGCATGAATATATTGGTTAGCAAACAAAGAGGGGCTGCTTTTTCAGTACCTACAATCGTACAGTAGAGGAGAAAAAATGTGAGTAAAAAACGTAAAATTTTGTAATAAGTCCACTGGACTCCGGAGCTAAAATCAGGAACTAAACAATGGCAATTTGAAAATTATTATTTAAAATTAACCACAAGTGTTGGTGTGAGACGTGGATGCATTTGATGGAGGATTGAAATACTTTTACAACAGACAGAAAATGTGAGATAGATGTGTTAAGTTGGAAGTAGAAAATAGGGTGTGGGAGGTGAGAAAAAAGTGCAAATTTAAATGCACAGTGTTTTGAGAAGTGTCGTGTTGACGAATAACTAGATAAGCTTCATGTAAAACTGTGTAAAGTATAATGTCAATCAGATGACATATAATGTAACATGTGTGACACACATTGCACATGTTTTAGAGCAAATTTAATCTTGTAATTTTCCTAATACATTATATTATAAGAGTGTGTGTGTGCTTTATTGCATTTATTTATAAAAAATGGCTACTCGTCGTATGAGAATCAAAGCGGTGATTAATGTACCACGTGGTGGTATCAAAGCCGAACCTCCAGATCAACCACCTCCTGCTCTGCCCACCGCCACCGCTTCGGCAGAAAATATACCTGGTGGAGGGTGCGTGCCTTTATCACCAGCGTCTGTTCTATCTCCAAGGATTTGTTCAGGTCCTGTTTCACCCTCGCCGGCTACGTCAGCGTCGATAGCAACAGAGCCATTTCCTTATGCACATATCCCTCCACTGGAGCTGCCTCTCTCACCGGGATTGCCTTCTTCTTTAACTTTAGCAAACCTTCCTGCCCGGGCGGGCACTCCACCTGTGGAAAAACCTCCTTCTAGTCCGAAATCACCAGCGTCATGGCAGTTGCAAAGACCATCGCCTTCCAAATCTCCTGCCGGTTTACCGCCATCAGGTTCCATTTTAAGAAGATCTCCATCACCTGCCATGATGAATACTACTAGACTTTCGAACTCACCAGGTCCTCCTGGATCCTCTTCACCCATAAAATCTCCGATTCCATGCTACTATTCTCAAAAAAATCCTGCGCTGGAAGCGGTGAAATTCATTAGTAGAACTCCAGTCATAGTTATGCCTTCATCTTCAATCTCTTTGGGAACTCGACCAACCGAAGGAAGCTCTCCTTACTCCCCAGCACCAGCATCTGAGACCAATGTTAAATCTCCAAGCTATTTTAGACCTCCTCCTTCCCCATCTCCGAGTCACCAGGATTTTTATTCTGTGAAATCTCCCCCCGGTGTAATATCGCGACCGTCGCCTGCTCAAAGCCCAGTGTTTGGCGCTAGTGGCCTTAGACCTTCTTCATCTTTTTTGTCACATCATTTCAATTCCAATTCAAACTCTGCAGACTCACATGAAGTTGCTGCGTTGATGTCTAGTAGTAGCAATGTTCCGTCACCAATGGGAGGAAGTTTGTATCCTCCAAGTCCCGATAAGTCACAAAGACATTCTGGACGTGAATCCATAGGTAGTCGTGGATCTGAAAATTCTTACCCTGGAGGAACCGGTGCTTTCAGTAGTGTTTCCCTTAAAGGTTCAAACTATCCATCATTCTCTCAGTCGATTCTAGAAAATCCTGAAGCAATGAAAAGACGTGCAGAAGAAAGGAAAAAGGATGCTTCTAACTCTTCCAAGTTTTCTCTCGCGAGAAGAGAGTTTTTCGATAAATTTGTACCTGGACAGGCTCCAGAGCGTAGCAAAATGACAATGTTGCACTTCACCTTTTACAATCCTCCGTAAGTACATAACAGGCGAATAATCTTAATATAGCTTAGCGGATTGATTCCCTTTATCATCTTTGTTAAATTTTATAATATATATTCTAATGGTTTTTAGGCGACCTGATGGAACCGGTGGATGCAGTAAAAGCGGAACAACCAAAAAAGCAAGATCCAGAGCTTCCTCTGTTTGCTCTGAAAGTGACAGCAAACTCGGAATCATTATAGACGAGAAAGGAAAGGCTGCATCTGCTCCGTCTAGTATTGGAAGCAGAAGAACAACAGCAAGTTCAGGATCAGGAGGGTCGCATGTGTCAGTTCAGTCAGCTCATGATGACAATCAATCCGAAGCAGGTTCTACGAGCTCAAATTCTTCGGCAAATGCACCTGGTCCTCGAGTTAAAGTGGGGCCTGATGGACAACTCATAATTGATGAAAAGAGCTTGGTAAATATCAGATTACACATTTTTATATACCTATACATGTACATCATGTTGACCACTTCAATTATGGATTTCATTTTTGTTTCAATGCAGGTTGTGGAAACTTCTGAATCTCAACGTGCCAGGAAACAGATAGAAGATATGGAAGTTGTTTCTGGAGCTAATTATGCTGTTGGCTCTTCGGGGTTTTATAGATATAAAAGGAGCTACCGTAGAGGACATGATTGGACAGAAAAAGGTAGAATAGAACAAAGGATAAGCGCTTAGTATTTAAATGTGTGTTTAAAATCCGACTTTATGCAAATTATTAAATTATAATTTTTGCTAATTTCAGAAACCATTCGTTTTTACCGTGCTCTGAACCAATGCGGTACGGATTTTTCGATGATGCAGACCTTATTTCCAAACCGAAACCGACAAGAGTTAAAGTCTAAATTCAAAAGAGAAGACCGCCGGAATCCTGACATGGTTAGTAAAGCTTTAGCTTCCTGTCATTTTGATCCAGAGGAAGGTATTTCCTCGGATGAAGAATTGGCGTTATATTATGGGAAAAAGAAATCAGAAGAACTGACTGAAAAAGAAAAGTTGCTTCAAGAAGAAGTTGAGGTAGAACAAGTAATTTGTTCCTCTGAAAGTAGTGGATCACCGAAGAAGAGAAAGAAGAAAGAGAAAAAACAGATGAGTGTAGAGTTGACTGAAGCACAAAAAAGGGAAATTCAGGAGAATACTCTTACACTAAAGGGGCGGGGAACAGGAAAGGGAAAAAAGTGGAATACTCCTGTTGAAGGGCTAATTGGAAAGAAATTACCACCTTTAAACGAATCCGATGTTCAGATTTCTTACCAACCATCTCTCCAAGTAAAAGTGGAGCAGCAAACTCAGACATTAACATCTGTACCAGCAAAACCGAAAAAGCCAACTGGGAAGAATAAGAGAAAGTCAGCACCACCGGAAACGGTGGAGCGGGAAGCCACGGTCCCTATTCTCGTTGCAGCTGGGGTAGTCCAAGAAACTACAACTAAAGTAAAGAAGGAAAAACCGGATCCGTCCCCAGTCATTGAGAACAGTGTGCAAACCCAGTCCCCGACTTCTTCTCAAGAGATGGCAAAGGGTAAGAGAAGGCGCCTCCCAAAAACTAAACCAAATCTTCAAGGAGGAGAATCGAAAAAAAAGAGAACGAGTAGTTATGACGTGGAATGTCGTGATGGTGTCACAGCTGGAAATTCTAGTCAAAACGCAAATACCTCACCGGTTGCAGCCGCCTGTGATGATTTATTTAGATTTGATGCAAGTGATCCTCTCGGTTTGAAAGTAGTCCCTGCCCCTCTTCCAGTCGCTGCAGAAACTGTTTTGGAAGGAAATGAAGAGGGTAGAGAGGAAGTCGTTATTTGCGATTTGGATGAATTGAACTTAATTGCTGCAGCAGCGCTTGAAAGTGAACGAAATTATAATAGGCAGAAAAGTGCTGCCTCTCAAAATGCGAGGCGACGTCGTCGGAGCAGTGCCGGAAATACAGATGGAATTCCATTGGCTTCAACAATGATTGCTGGGGATCCATACGGGAAAAGTATTATGGCGGTAGTGTCTCCAATAAAAAAAGAGAAAGAGTCAGCTACCGCGGCGGGTGGGAGTTCTAGCTCATCCTCAGTTGTTAGTGTACCAACTAATAAGAAGGTGAAGGTCCTGCCTTATCG
Organism: Sinodicranocentrus sp. ZH6; assembly: GCA_027743935.1. Lineage (NCBI taxonomy): Eukaryota > Metazoa > Arthropoda > Collembola > Entomobryomorpha > Entomobryidae > Sinodicranocentrus > Sinodicranocentrus sp. ZH6. The sequence continues at coordinate 28,217 of JAHZNA010004415.1, forward strand.
TGTCCCAGGCCCTGGAGGTATGTAAATCATAATTTTCTTCTTCGACAATTTCTTCATAACTTTTAAATGAAAATGTACTCCTGACATTTTATATTTATTCCTTTAGGAAATCTTCCTACTTGTCAGCCTTCACTAGCGGAAGAGTTTGAAATCGAAATTGAGCTGAACACCCAATCCACTGAAAGTTAACATTTGCTTTCCTGCATAGTGAAATTAATAAGAGGATTGTCACGATGCGATATTATTGATAACGTTACCTTTTTTGATGTTCTCGGTAGGTAATAAAAAAGTTTTAGTTATCAAGTTACTTCTTTATACCGTACAGTATGCAAGTGCATTTTTCGGAAACGTGTGGTTTTCCATGGAGCAACTTTATGCCAGTAATGTATCTCGTATTGAATGGAATTTTATATTTTTTAGTTAGTGTGCAGTTTTTTTTGGACGTGTTTACTTTTGCGTTTCATAGAGTTTATCTTGAATTAATAACGTAAAAGAATCTAGGATCTGTGATCCCTATTTTTAGTTATTTGTAAGCTTTACTGTAATTGTCCTAAGAAGTAGAGGGACAGTTCATAAGACTTGAAACCTATTGTGACTAGTGACTGCTAGCAATGTTTTAATGATCTGTGTCCGTTCGCGATACGTTTTAAATAACAAGGCTTAAACTTCTAGTAAGATGTCGAATGTATGTGTTCTTTGACTTCAGCATTTTGCTGTGTTTCGTATTGTAACTTAAATTTGCTATTGATTGATGTATACTTATCTACATGTTTTGTTTCCGATGAATTTGCGATAAAATGTGTTGATTTTATAAGTATTCCTAGGATGTTAGTGTGGTTGTTAATTGACAAATAATGCTAATAGCACTTGTGTCAATTCTTGATCTGAATTATACAATAATTATCTGTATTAGTTCAACTAGTTGTGTATTCGATTAAAAAATTAATAATTATCTGTATTAGTCCAATTAGTTTTGTATTCGATTTGAAAATTAATAAATATCAAAGTTGATTAGATTGGTTAGAAAAAAATAGTTAACTTTGTCTAGCTTACTTATATTGGGTCTTAAAGGCATTGATTGAAATAATTACGAATTATGTGCTTGCAAAGCATTGGCGATAAAATTAATAACAAATAGTTTTGGCTTTAATCAGAGATTACTAGTCATCACTAAATTCTTAATCCATGAACATAAATATTTTTAGCAATATAATAATTGTTGGCGACTTTTATATTTACAATGGTAATAAATTAAATAAATTAGTAATAAATAATTTTACATGATAAATATTAAACTTCTAAATCCAAATGCATCCCATTAGTGGTAGTATTTCCCAATCAGTTTATCAATATGCTTGATATCAAACTGAAAACATCCAAAAACGGTTATTATTATTAGCTGTTTGCAAACACATGGACGACAAATTTTCACAATAAAAAAATAGGCTGCTACACTTACCACAACGGATTTCATGTTAGGGGCTTTTGACACAAATTGTTCGAGAGTATCAATAGGTTTGTAGAAGATTAAATTAAAACTTTTGCATGCAGTCGCGGCAAAAGAGTATCCTTGCAGACAAGGAATTGGCGGTTTGAACAACGGTCTGTCGAATGGGTAGCCCATAGGCCTGGCGTCTGGGTATCGTCTTCTTGGATGACCACAGAACAAATATGGCGAGTTGCAAGTCTCAGGAACTTCCAAATCCTTAGGGTGGTTCTCCACATGATCTTTGTCATAATTGGTGACCATCACGAAGAGGTCGAATGGCATTCCCTTTGGAGTTCCTTTAGGAATGTAGAGATGTTGTGGCCATCCTATGGAAAAAAGAATGTTCCTTATAATATATGTAATCTACATCTACTTGAGCGTTTTGCCATCAAAATATGCCTTACCACATCCACAAAAATCTGCAGCACCAGAAGGATCTGGACCGTTTTCGAAATCTTTCAAACTTTTCGTCCATGGTTTTGTCAATGACGAATCATGTGATCTACGGGTGATAACGTTCTTTCCGACACGCACTACAAAGTCATGCATTTCAAAACAATAAATACAAAATTTTTAAATTCCAATGCTGTTTAAAGATCACATACATTTAGCTTGGAATGCATCCAACTGGATCATAAGTCTACGTTGATCCTTCAAAAGTAACCGTCTTCCTTTCTCGTCGTAACGTGGAGCCATGAAAATTCTAACTGTTCCTTTTCCGGACTTGCTCTTTGTGCATGATTTCCTATGCTGTTGTGGGAATTGTGGAAATTTTAGTTTTCATAAAACAAATCAGATAAGTCACAGGTCAATAAGATAAGACGAATAAACTTACAATTGTAATTTTAAATGTGAATGGTTCATGGGCCAAGTGAACAGCACAAATATCCGCGTGATCATCATCACCAGTACTACCGTCAACGCTAGGAGCCAACTCGAACTTCTTCTTCGTCCAGAAAGTCCTCAACTGATTCATTGGACCATTACCCTTGGAAATCACTTGCACGTCGTGAATCTCAATTCCCTTCCAGAGAAGTGGAAACTCGCCCTATATTAAAAATAATTCATAAAATTAGTAAGTAGTTCAAAGTACAATGTTAACAGTGATACGTATAACGTGTTCGTCTTACCCCAATAGCTTTGTAAGGTACTAGACCAACTTTATGCTTTTCAAGGATATCATCAATGACATGATGATAATTGTAAAAGATGGGATCTCTCATTGATGTTGCTACTTCAGTCATGACGCCAGGAGGTAGCTTATACTTCCAGTCAGGATCTTCTACAAGACCGATAAGCAAGTGACCCAAATTGTGGAGTCCAAAGGAGTCATAAACTAATGGATTGGCAGAAAGTTCAGTGGCTTCTAAAGTGTTTGCCAAAGGTTCAATTCCTTTACTATGGCGGATAGGTAATAGTCCGGTTTTCTGCTCGACAAAATTATAAGATCTTATTTAAAATTAATAGCGATCACAAAAGGTCCGTTTAAAATACTTTCATAAAAGAAAGAGGAACCTACACTAAGCATAACTCCATGTTTGACACTCTTCAAAATACGCCCATAAATTCCAGCAACATCACCGAGCATAATGTTTCGAACAACGTCAGGATCATGTTCGTGATGAATGTCCTGTTATAAAATTATTACAATTGTCCTTTGTTAACAAACTTGCAAGTGTTTTATAAAGCCTTTCATTATTTCTGCCCGTAATTCCTCATACCATAAGATGACGTTGAGAATGTCGTGGGGTCCAAGCCTTTCCTGAAGCAATATCCACCAAATGAGAATTGTAAGGCTCAAGCATAATACCCCCAGGGCCAAAGCGCATCTCAACTGTACGATGTAATCCATTCGAAAGTCGTTCAGCGTTGTATCTACATCAAAACAACAAACATAATCAGACCATTTTTTCCTCATTTCAACCATGTAAGATCTGCATTTCCTTTTAAAGGCCCTCAATAAAAATAATCAAGCTTGAGATAAACTCATGTTTTTCTTTGAAATAAAGAAGAGTTTAAAAAATTCAGATTATTCATTTGATTCTCAAAGTGCACATCATCTTTAGGCGATGATATACATTTTTCCTTTGAGCAAATTAAAATATACATTTGTTTCATCAGCTTTCATCTTCACACATGTGTGCATCAAATGCATGCGTGTGTTGATATTTTTAATGTTATACATATATGTAGTCCTATATTTTTGAATTATCTACTTTTACCTTGCCAAAAATGAGCGATGCGTAAAGAAAAATAGCTCGGCTCGTCGGTCTGGGTGTCTGGTTGCGTTCAGTGGATGCGATAAATGCCAATACCTGTAATTCAGACAGCATATATATATATATGGAATTCAGAATTTCATTCATTCAACATTTTTGAGTATTTTCAAAAGCATAGCTTTAAAAATAGACAACTTTTCAAAATGGAATTTAATAATTTACCAATGGTTTTGATTGACCATCATGTCTTCACGGAAATACCAAAGCTTGTTTTCGATCCCATTGTCCCGACCAATTTTACCGTCAACAATGATACAATCCTAAGAACAAAGTATTCAGAATTAATATGCAATTAATATGGAAATAAGAATTAGTGAAGTTTCCTGCTCTACTTACGTCATCTTCATCGCTGTCCTTGCCCTTATGACCCTTTTTGTGTCCCTTGCCCTTCTTATGTCCCTTCTTCTTGTCTCTGTTATTATTATGCTTCTTGTGCTTCTTCTTGCCCCCGTCGTTTCCAGCGCTGTTATCATTATCATCATCGTCATCATCGTCACCGCCATCGTCACCATCAGAGTCATTGCCACCATTATTATTATTATTTCCAGTACTTTTGTCGTCACTTTTGTCGTCATTTTTGTCCTCACTTTTGTCGTCATTTTTGTCGTCAACAACAGGCGTCTTTTGTTTTTTCTTCAGCTTGTAGGTTTGCTTGTAATCGTAATTTCGAATGGAGTTGTTAATAGCTTCCTCATCATAAGCCAAGTTTCCTCTTTCTCCCTTTTTGTATCCTTCAAGAACAAATTCCTGACTGCTACTTTCCATGGAGCCAGAGTCGATAATTGGTCTTCTTGTCAATTTCGTGGTTGGTCGACGGGTAGTGGAACTTGTTGTTGTGGATGATGGAGGAAGGGTTGTAGTACTCGTTGTGGTAGTGGTGGTTCCATTAGAAGCAGTGAAAATCGTAAGGGTTGAATTGGAACCTTCAATGGCACGCTTGTTTCTACGAAGACGAGATCTGTATTTGTCCATTTCGTCCTTGATGTAATCTGCAGGGATGAACCAATCCGGAATGGCGTCAAGTGGGTGAGGCAACTTGAACCCAGTCATGTCAGGTCTTTCCAAGGCTGCAGCTACGAGACCCAAGTACCAGATTTTCGGATGCACTTTGTGTTTGTACAATAAGTCCTTAGCGAGCACGTACACGTCATGGGGTGTCCTTTGAGCTGAAAAGTGTCGCAAAGAATATTTAATCGAATAGTCGAGGACGAGAATGTGATTTAAATCACAAATTTCCCCATACATAAAATATTTTTATTTTACCAACGAAAAGTTTCTGAATTTGCATTCTAGCTTCAAGATGCATTGGGGACAAACTGTAGAAAAAGGCTCCTCTTGGGCACAAATCCGTCATTCCAGCAAATTCACCAGACATTTCTTCACTAGAGCTACTGCCATCCCTGTCATCATCAATGGAATGCATGCCTTTGAAAAGTTCCAAGAATTTCTTCTGCATCTTTTCGTCCACGGCTATATAAAAAACGCACTTATTAACATCCAATTAAGTTAGTATTTCAAATGATTTGTGTGTGGTCAAATTACGCATTCCAGGGACAAATCGCCGTCCAACGTGATAATACCACTCCTTTTCCTCAAGGGGATGATGTTTAGATCCAACATCACAAGTTAATCTATGAACACAGCATAATGCAAATTTGTAAAGATTGTCATACTACAAAAGGAAAATGGTGAATTTTTTTGTGTCATTAGCTTACTGTAATAGATCTTCAGATCCATAAAACATAATGGACATAAACCTGGAATGAAAATATTCCCATTAATCAAATCTCCAAACAAACGTCGACGTTAATTAAACTAAGGACTGCTTTCAATTTCTCACTTACAGGTAAATTCCGACAAAACTGATAACATTGAGGTAATGCTCCTTTGGCACGGAAAACTTGGCAAACACAGACAACAAATCTTTGACAACCCCGAGTGGATTCTTTATGATGTTTTTGTACAACTCTACTCCACTACCAAAAGTGGAAAACAAAATCTTATGCTCATTGTTCAATTCAGTCTCTGAAATTACTTCAGCAGTCGCCTCAGCGGCAGCTTTGTGATATCCTACTCCTCCATGTCCTATCGCCCCACCGCTTGGAGCACGTTGCTGTTGTTGTTGATGGGGGCGTTGATGACGGGGTTTTTGTCGTTGCTCCTTTTGATGCTGGTCAATGCTTGTGAATTCTTTTTGATGCTGAAGCAACGAGGAATGGGATTGCCCTCCATGCTGTGGGTTTTGAGGTTTAACTTTAAGTGGACCTGATGGAGGATGTTGAATGGCATACTGTGTTTTTGTTGGCAGGGATTGTGGATACTGCTGGGAATTTTGATGTTCGGAATATTGGGGTTGGGCTTGGGCAGCTTGAGCTTGCTGTGGGTATTGGATAGAGGCTGACGCAGCATTTCCTGTGATTACCTGAGCTTGAGCCTGAGATTGTTGCTGAAGTGACTGCTGATTCTGTTGACTGAGCCGAGTTCCATATCCTCTTGTATGAGTGTTAGAACTATATCCGGAAACTGAGGAGGCAGCTGCTGCAACTGATTCTGCTTCAGCAACCGCTTCGTCAACAGTATCATCAATGACGTTACCATTTTCACCCAACTTATTCCTCTGTCTTGGTCTCAAAACCAGGACTGATTGACGACGCCTTCCTCTCATTCTTGGTGGGTTAGTAGGCTCACTCGGGGCCACCACACTACTCCCATAGCTATTAGACGCCTCAGCCTTAGCATCCACAGGAGGAAGAGCGTACGTCGTTATCGGACTTCGATTATCAACAACTTGACCAGTTATAGGGGACACCACCGTGCTCTGCTGGTTACTTGGCATCGCCAACAAATCCTCGTTGTCATCTTTCACAGTGAACCCTCCTAAATGTCTACTTCCCTCGGATAACTGAACTTGGGAGTAAACTACTAAAACTAGCCCTAAAACTGAACACTTTATTTGGCGTGACAAAACCATTTTCACAGCTTTTACTAGAACGTCCTTGCGTTCAAAATTAATTACTTAGTTCCCACAAAGTCACAATTTCCACTGAAACTTCCTATTTTCCAAAAAAAAAAACAATCCTCACTACAAAAAACAATACACTAATAGAAATGATAACACTCCTGCTATTTCAGTTCCCTTCATGATCAGCAAAGTAGGTTGTGAGGAGCGCACTTGACCTCACCATCATTTCATTTCAAGAGCGAGACTAAAATTAAAACTTATCTTTGCACCGCTTCCTCGACTCAGCTCTATTAATTTTTTTCCAAAGTAGGAAAAAAAATGATATAGAGATTAAAAATCCTCCAAACACTAAAGGTGGTGATTAACAGTATCAATCAATATTCAATGCCCTTACGCATATCCACACACAATTCACATTCATCTTCATCAGTCCAAAGATGAATATATTATTATACAAAATACCCCTCCATCTCATTCATCTCGATAAGGTTGAAAAAGTCGAAGATAAAAAAAAAGATTTAGATTCTATATATGTGTAAACTACGTGAAGTACCTACCAACACATAAAAATTGCCAACAATTAAAACCACCAATATTATTTTCTAGAAGATTCAAATATAAAATTGAGTAGATTCGCAAAACGTGTTTCTTTTATTTGCTAAGTTGCAAGATAAGCGAAGAAGAAAAAACTGTAACGAAACCCAATATAAGTTTTCAGCCCGTATAAAGTGCTCTTAATGCAAATGGGATTTATTTATTATGAAGGGGAGCATATTTCTTGTAGTGATTTTTCATTTGTAC
>JAHZNA010004416.1:0-10205 GCA_027743935.1 Sinodicranocentrus sp. ZH6
CTTCGACGAATGGAATTTGGTGAAAAGTCGGATGTCTGGTCATTCGGAATTACATTATGGGAAATGTATTCATTTGGTACTCGGCCTTGCATAATAAGATAAAAAATATTTACAAATGCAAAGAAAATATTAATTAAATTCCGATTTGAAATTTAGGCGATGTTCCATACCCTGGCCTGTCCTGGACATCTGGCTATTTACAAATGCTGGAAGATGGTTTACGACCAGATCAACCTCGACATGCAACACCAGACGTGTAAGTTTACAGATTATGAAAGTAACTTAAATAATTGTTAGCATTAATTTTTAAAAAAATACTTTATCCGATAGATACAACAATGTAATGATGAAATGCTGGCAAATGCTACCATCATCACGCCCAACATTTGCAGAGTTGAAGGAAAAGCTGAAATAAATAGCATTTATGTTGCATTTAGAATTAATATATACTAATGCAGATGGTCAACAACTGGAGTGGTATAAGTTTGTCAAATATGAATATGAAATTTGGAGCGCTTAAAAATAGTTCAACAATTGAATTGATTGTCCTATTCTTTAATATAGGAGCTTGCTTTTTAATTTCTATAATTTTATTTAAGTTACGCTTATAACTGTTATCCCGAAATCTCATACATTGAGTGAAATTTGCTTCATTGCTAACTATATATAATGTTGAAACTTGCCTTAAATTTTTAGCTAATAACAATATACGTATTATTTAGCTGGCTGTAAATATTATTTTATTGCTTTTGCATTGAGCAAGAGTTGAAAATGTCCATAAACAATATTACTTTGCATAATATACATTAATTGCGTCCATCATTATCACATTTATAAACGATTTCACAACAGTTTTTAATAAAATATCTAATAAATATACTTATTAATTCGGAAATCAATAACATACGTGATGATATACCCTGATGAAGATAAAAGAATTTTTCGAAAGTTTGGTTGAATTTTAATAAATTGTTTTACCTATTCCACTTCAATACCCGGTCCGTTATTTCTATTAAACATACGTTTAACACTATAGAAATGTAGCTGTACCCGAAAATTGTATAATAATCTAGCAATAAAAATGCACTTACTGTAAAAAACTTAAAGAGAATATACAATAAAGCACGTCATGAGTCATGAATTAATTGAATAAAATAAATCAATTTTTACTGTCCAAACTGCAACCAAAATTATCACCTTTTGCGGTCTTTCTTAGGCATGACTTTCTCGCGCTTAGACTTATGCCCGTTGTATAGTTGCTGAGGCAATCATTTCTTCTTCACTTACTCATGCTGTCCCTTTTTCAATGGGATATATACTGCCGCCCGTCAAACCGCGCGCTTCACGTCACTCTCATTTATTGGTTGAAATCATGCACATGATAGACACAGTAACTATATATTAAGAGTTTGTTTTCGTATAATACTTAAAGTAGATATTATGTGAGTTTCCAAATCAGAAGAAAAAAGGATTAAAGATATTATTTCAAAAATGGCTATCAATCGGAAGCTATTATTGAAACTACTTATGATTCGTAGATATTTAAAACGGGAGCAAAGAAAACGCAGAAGTTGTTGTCCTATATTTTTTAATCGATTTGAGGCAGGTGAGGCGATTTTGATTCGTGAATTGCGTGAAGATTCCTATTATCACCACAAGTATTTCAGGTACTATGTTTTAGAACTTAGATTGTCAAATAAAAACAATGAGAAATATATATAGGTGATTGAAATCTGAAAATTCTACTTTCACATGAACCCTTTTATAATTTCCAAATAATTAAAGGATGTCCAAAGACAGCTTTGATGAAATATATTATCAAATCAAAGCAAAGATAACTGGCAAAATCAACCACTGCCGCCCAAAAGTTGGCGATAACGATTCGGTAATTATTAATTAATGTATTCGGTCAATGTCCGTAAGCTATCACTTCTATTTCCGTCTATAAAACTTACGTTGCAGATACTTAGCTTCTGGAAGTAATCAAATAACAATAAGCATAAGCTATCGCATTTCACCATCGGCAGTCGGAAAAATCTTACGAGAAACGACAGCTGCAATTTGCGAGATATTCAAACCTATTTATCTTCCCACGCCTATTAAAACTACTTGGATGAAATCGGAAGAGGGATTTAATAAAGCTTGGAACTTTCCCAACTGCTGCGGTGCCATTGATGGTAAACATATTCGAATCAGAGCCCCGAACTTATCTGGGTCTATTAACTATAACTATAAAGGGTACTTTACCGTCGTGTTGCTTGCCATTGTGGGACCAGACTATAAATTTATAACGGTAGATATCGGAAGAAGTGGGTCGGTTTCTGATGGTGGCGTTCTTGCTCGTTCATTATTTGGCCAGGCCCTCTTATCTGACAACATCGAGCTACCATTACCAAAACCTGTCGGTGATAACGTGCTCCCGTGTGTGATCTGGAATTTTAGCTGCGAGGTGGAGAATATTTCACACAACTATTAATGCCGACTTGGAACTAATTAAGAAATGTACATTGACATGTGTGATTCTGCATAACTTTTTAATGGATAAAAAAGAATCCATAACTGGGGATGAACCAAGGGAGGAAATGATTGAGGGAGGCACTTGGAGAAACACGAATGAAGATTTTTCTTATATGGAACCTATTGCTAATCAAGGAAGCAATAAGTATCAGTTAGCAGCATCTGTGACCCGGCAGTTATTTATGGAATGCTTTAATAATGAAGGAAAAGTGGCGTGGCAAGACAAACTGTTAATATTATAATATTAAAAAAATATTAATTAATCGTACTCCAATAAATTTAGTTCTGCTTCAGTGATAGCGTGCTGAAGTTTACTTTGAGTTTCCAAGTACACTTTCTTGTTTTCTGCGTGAATCTTTCGAAGTTTAGTGGCTACAAATTTTCCAAAGCTTGAAAACTCATCGTATAACTCGTCCTGTAACAATTGCAGCATTTTTTTCTTCCACGGGATCATGTTTACGTTTCTAAATAAAATACCGTGCACCATGTTTAGTTTTTTAAAGGCTATCATTATCAGTTACACATTGGCAACCCTAAATTAATTTTGATGGTAACTGAAACTTTCATACTTGTTTAGGCTTAGAATGACTTAGAGTTTCAGAAACAGACGAGGTAGAAACTGTAATAGTACTACTTTCTTCGTCGGGGTCTTGCAAAAAATTGTCATTTTCTGTTCCCAATGCCTGATCCATTAAACTTTCATCTGGATTGTTTTCAAAATTGGAGACGGTCCTGAATTATATAAAAGTTACTTAACCGTATCTTTAACTGTACTGCAGTATAATAAGATTGATGCTCATAGGATTTTACGTTTCGTCGATGTCTTTATCCAAAACAAAGCGCATATTTTCTGAATATCGGAAGTAAGGTTGCGTGGTCGCTTCACTTCCAGAATTTCGCTTTATCTTTCTTAAATAAGCCATAAATTGGCCCCGGATATTCGCCCACATCGCCTGGCTTTGCTCAACTTAATTCAGATATAGTTCACAGAAAGTTTTTATTTGTGCAATATAGTAGTAAAACATTTGTAATTTTATACGCTTTTCATTAATGGTGAAATAAAAAATTACCCGTTAATTTCATCACTGTAGCAATTTCTAGCCATCCCCTGGCCTTTAAATTTTTATCCCGATAACCGTCAACAGACTTATCGTAAAGCACTTTTCTCTCTTTCACCAGTTCGATCAAAATTGCTTCTTGGTCTGATTTACTCATTTTGTAGCCAACACACTTTACAGTAAAAACTTACAGTAAACAAAATAAACCAAAACTATTACTGAAAGTTGAATAAAAAACAATTTGAAATACAAATATATCGGCATATAAAAAACAACACATTTATCAAACAATATGTGTAACATGTTATGTTCTCTGTCACCTTAATAAATTTGGCAATTCAATTCAATTCAAAGTAATATCGACTCTTCGCTTCACATAAAGTTGAATCGATTCCTACTTGACAGCAAGGAGTGAAGATGAAGGTAAGAGCTCGTGATGCGTAACTATATATTCAACAATGAGAAGGGACAGCACGAGTAAGGCACAGACACATGATGGGCTCATGAACCATATATGTGCATACTGCCTTCTTACCGCCAGTACAGGCAGGGGAAACGTGAACCATAAACCCGGCGTTATGCAGTGGTCGACATTGAAGTTCAGTTTAACAAGACAATGAATGTCCAGTTGGGACCAGTATGAATAACATTATTATGAAGACCATCGTCTTTTATGGGAAAAAACTGTAAAATTTCTGTTTTGTGGATTTACAAGACTTCTGTGAAACGAGAGGTTCGAGCAGTGTGCAAGTTTAATGCTCTTTTCAAACCAGTCGCCGATGTCTCAGGTACAGGTTGATGTCCTTTAGCTAAAACATGTGTGTCTTCTAATTTTGCACTTCTCACCTCCTCCAGAGTTCCGGCAAGCTCAGCTGATAGTATTCCCTAGGGAGTTTTGTATACTCCAATTCGATCTTGTACATGCAGTGTAGACAAATGCGGAAACTCATAGAGAACGGAATAATGACTGATTTCAGGGTTTAAATACATGACTACAAGGATTTTCACAAGGTTAAACCTCTGGCTTTATGAGAATAACTTGTAGATCTTCAAACAATTAAAAGCTCATTAGTTAATTGAATCATTTTAAAACTTTTGTAAAAAGACATCACATCACTCTTTTTTGGAAAATATAAGGATACGAACAAAACCTGGAATTTGTGTAGAATTATTATAATGAATAATAGTTATGTGAGAAATGTCATATTTTTTGAGAGGTGACAAAATCAATTTTGAACAGCATTCGATTGTGCTTTCTGATTCTATAAACCAAAATTTTTAAGCAATTTTTTGCATTAAATATATTGGGAAAAAAATTGACCCATTTTCAATCTATAACTCAACTCAAGTCAAGAGCAATCAATTTGATCCGTGTGTTAAAAAGTGTTGAAAAGATATTTCACCGTTTTAATGCTGGTTTATAAACTTGAACACATGTCGTGACTCGTAACCCAACCAGCCACACTAATCAAAGCAATCACTTTAAAATGTCTGGCTTACTTCGAAGAAACCTTTTAACGTGATGATGATGAGTTGCTCCAATTCCAATTAACTAATTAAAGCCTGGTTTTTTTCAAACATACCATGTTTGCGTACATATTCTAATTAAATACCAAGCTTGGCTTGATGTTGAAAAATACAACGAGAGTACTCAGTTTGTCTTTAAATCTGCTGTGTGAAGCATCCTAAAGTTTTTAAGCAAGCTTTATTTTAAAAAGCAATACCAAAATCTAACTCTACTTTAGTTGTATTCAAAAAACACAACTAAATATTCCCATATATCTGTAAGCCTGATATACAATTATTCACTTCTTTTGCACGAAGTCTGGCTCAATCTTACTGTATTACGGAAAAATTTAGAAAAACATTTCAACATTCTGTGATTGTGCAGGTTTGTGCATCAAATCGTGCACAACAAAGGGTCTTTTCAGTGAACATAGAAAAAAGATGTTCAAACAGAAATAAATTGCAAACACAAAATATAACAAAGTATCTTCTTCTTGTGCCAAGCTTAACTCACTCGTATCACCCTTGACAGAAATCCACTGGGATTTGTATTGATTTCATTGATTGTCAACCATGAACAAAATGAATTTTTAATTCCAGGCCAAGGCCAAAATTCAATCAACAGTAATTGTATTACAAAGGCAATATGAGTGATAATGGTATTAAAGTAAGAAGTGGCCCAAGAAGTTTTTAATCACTTTATATCCAATTCGTTTGCATGTCAAAAGTTTAATTTATTTACGTCCTCTTTGTAGAAGGTATTGTGGTTCTCAACCAATCCAACAATTTATTTCTCTTTAAAACATTGTAGCAAAGTAATGTTTTTGAAATTATTTCGACAAAAAGAGTAACTTTGAAATTTTCGTCAACGATCAAAAGTGAATTTTATAAAGTGAGAAAACGACTATTAGGTTTTTGAACAACATAGTATAGTGGCACAAAAACGAATGTACTTTTTATTGTGTTCACACGAATGGTTTTAAAACATATATTTTTGAAATTAAATTAAAGAAAAAACTTTAATTACGCGTTACATTGACATCCAAAATGATGTTATTCAAAGTGAATTTATTATTGGTGCTACTCACCACTCAAATAAAAAGTTCAGCATCTTTCGAAGGGATGAGCAGCAAATACGACGACGTTATCATGGAAATGGGATTGATTGTCGAGGAAAAACCGGGAAATCTCTGGTTCATATTTCGTTGTATTGCCCCATACCAGTGATTCATTCCTGGAATGCCAAGGTTCGTTTTCTTCATTTCGACTTGAGTTATTATCACTCCCTGAACAATTCTTTGAATCAAGCATCTCGATATACACAGCCATCCATCCTCATTCTTGCTGAGATCAACAAATATTTGGGTGTAATGATTCAAATGTTTCACAAATTGGCACTTAGTCCAACAACGACGTATCTTTTATTCAATGAATGCCCTTCATGCGGGGTCCCGGAGCAAATCAAATTATTGCCAGCACTCAAACTTTACCTTTTCCAGAAGAACAATCCCAATGCGAAGACTTTAGGGGGTTTGGAAAACTCTGGATATTTCAAATTTCATACAGCCCCATTCACCGAATGGGTCTCCAGAGGACTTCTCAGAGATCCCATCAAGCTGCACAAAACGTATTTTTGGAATGGAAACAGAAAACAGGTGGCAGCTTTAGTGGAAGAAGAAGTGGCCGAATTTTTCATATTATTTGACAAGGATCGTGAGGCATGTTCTGAAATGGCCATGAATGGAAAATTTCATGATTTATTTTTCTGTGTGTACAGCATCATGTCAACTATTTATTTGAGACAAGTTCATAACTTTTCAATGAGCATTTTTAACCATGATGATCCATCAGAGGCAGAGATATTTTTCAGAAATTATAACGATAAAATTGGAACGGTAGGAAACTATCCTTTCCAAATAATCATTGATAGTTCTCTGGACGTCGAGTTGGTTGAATTTAATTGTTGGTATCCTTTGTATTGCGTAAATGAGCTAAAAAGTGAAAGCAATTTCGACGTTTCCGTCTGGATATTGATATTTATTTCGGCTGCACTCATTTTCTAATTTTGCGGCACTTGGATGCGTGGGAAATTATTTTTGGAAATTGGCCAGCCAGGTATTGTTTGATATATATAGGCGTCCTGTTCTTGCAAAATTTTTGGGGCAATGAAATCACCAGTCTCATTGTTGTTCCAACTTCCACAAAGCCTTTCTCGAGTGTGAAGGAAATGCTAAACGGAGGCTACAAGTTTATGTGGTTTCCTCATATGTACGCTCTAGCAAACACTGCGACATTTGAGAAGTATTTGTTTAACGATTTCAAACGACTCGGCTTGTTAGATAGATTGAATACAAGTTACACTACAATAAATGAACAAGAGCGATCTAATTTGGTCGAGGAATATTTGTCCCCGATAAAAGAAAAACTTGCACTTCTCGTTCAATCAACAATTTCCCATGAGAAGGAATACTTATCTTCTTCAACAAATTCTCACAGTTAATCGGTACTGGCTATTTAATTCGTTGCACAGAATGAAAGACTCAGGACTGGTGGCTGGTTGGCAGTCTTATAATAAGTGGGTTTATTCATTTCAAACGCAAAGATTCGCTAAAAATCGGGATAGAAGAACATGTTATATTAATTCTGCAAATGTGCTACCTGTATTATTTGTAGCTGCAATTGTGTCAACTTTGGCTGAGCTTTTAGAGCTTTGGATTTGGTGGAAAGCTGAAAAAGTTAGTTTCATTCGGAGATTCCTGATTGCAAATGGTAGGCGTGTTTTAAATGATTGGCGTGTACTTAAGGCTTTGCTAAAAAGAAATAATAGATCTACATAAAAGAGTAAAATGTAAGGCTTAAGGTTAATATTTGTTGTAAATATTTTATGAATTGTGGACTGCAATAAAATACAAAAGGCATAAATAAAACCAATGTTCCTTCAAATTATGCGAGTCACTAGTGCGTGGTTGTAACACAAGATATGAAAGCATGCTTGCCCTTGCTGGATCTCACCTTCAAACACAGAGATCAAGTGGAGTAAATAAACTGTATTAATAAATCTGACCATTCTTTGCTACTTAATTATTCGCCTTCATTTTTCTACTTAGTATTACATTACATGACTACCAAAGCTGATCATCAGGAGTTATTTCATAAACGCAAGACAAAATATCTCTTGAACTGCGTCAGCAGCTTCAGCCGGATTTTCCTGTCGTTCCTTGATATAAGCTTTGCACTTCATAAATTCCTTTGGTTTTCTGTGAATCAAAAATGAATTTAATGAAACTAAAATGTTGCAAAGAGTCTAAAATATTACTTACTTGGTGAGCATCGAAGCCGCTTTCACTTTGACATCCTTCATGGACTCCACCTTTCTCGAGAAGAGAAACAAATTGAAAGCCATGTCCACAGAGAACCAATCCTGGTCTTGATTTAAAATCAGAGATGTAGCGTCCTTCTCCAAGGATTCAATATCATATTTATGTCCTGCCTCAAGTAGCTCTAAAGCTAATATTTCACATTCTCCCATGGCCTGATCCAGCTCAAAAGTGTAAATATATTCGAGAAGAGCCTTCACACCGTCGGATGTCATGTCTTTCATTTCAATTTTGTTTGTTTTGGACTCCTTCATGTCAGTCTCCATCATGGCTTTGAGAACACTGCTTTGCGCTATTATAAATAACAAATACGCAGAAGTATTAATAAAATTGGTAATATATAAGTGTTGTGCTTAAATTAAATTATTTGGACTTTAAATACCTGCGAGGAAGGATTTATTGCAGTCGTGCTCAGAGCCATCCTTGGCGGAAACAATGACATCGCAATGAAGCTTGGATTCTAGAATTGCTCTAGTTATGCGAGTGATCCGACGTGCAGGATTGTTAAAAACGGCGAGTTCGTCATTTTGTTGATCACTGTCGGAGAGAAGGGTGATTGTTGCACATCCACCAATTCTAGGACTATTACCAAGCTGGCTAGCAAACAGGAAAAGTTCCAGTTGTGAACTGAAACATCTTTCGCCTCTAAAAACACTCCGTTTGTAATGCACCTTTCATTAGCTGAATTTATAGCCGCTGAAACTGTATTCAAAGCTTTGAAGATCGGGATTTCTGAAAATCGCATTTGTCAATTTATTTTACAGAATTTACAACTTGTATGAACCAACTAAATAATTAACTACCTGCACACATATGTAGAGGATATACTTGCCACACATTGGTCGCAGCTGTCGCGTTCAAAGAAAATGAAAGTTGAATGCGTACTCTTAAACCTTCCATCCACAAATCCTCAAAATTCTCCGAGAAGAATCCATGCAAACGAACCACGCATTTGTTGTGATCATTAACATTAGCTGGATTTTTCTTGATGTGGATACAGTGCTCCTCTCTGAAAGATAACATAAAACTTGTAATTAATTTCTTCGTAGAATAATTAAACTGGAAGGAAACAAATAAGCTTTTATTCTTACTCGTCGGATGCTTCCAACACTTTTTCGATGTACTCCTCATGCAACTCGTTTCCACGTACAGTTCGAGGATTATGGTTTGCAACTGAAAATTTCAAAAGTGTGTCACTTGACCTAAATCTTGTAGCTTCAAAATGCCTATTATCTACAAGTAGAAACTCCATAGCCCTTTTTTGCCTGCTACACGTCTGTTAACTCAAAACGCGCACTGTTTACAATTTTATGGAGTATTTATTCTCGCTGTTTAAATCACCAGCTGTATAATTCGATCTGATGGAGGTTTTGAACGTGAAAACTTGAACTGGTGACTAGTTTGCTGAATATTCTGCGTAATTAAGAATGTTATATAAATATGACTACAGCAAGATCAAGATCCTCTTGAAACTAATAACTTAAGAGCACAAGAGTAGGAATATTTTTGTATGAATGTTTTGTAGGCAGAGTAAGCACTCTTATTTACATGTATTAATTGCATATAATCGCCATGCTCTTCTTTACTGGATGATTTCACATACTTTCATCAATAAACAGGTGTTTACAATTTACATATATGTATTATTATGTACTAGAAGAGCCATCGTAGCTAAGCTACGAATTTCTAGCAGCAAAATTAACTTACTGTATGCGTTTCAGCCTAGCTGGCTTCATCAGGTAGAGGG